>JAANSN010000940.1:0-41926 GCA_036850665.1 Dicranocentrus wangi | reverse complement strand
ACAACTGGTGATTGTTGTTCACTTGATACATCATTTGATATATCCACCTCCTGGCTGCTGTCTGTTTTTGTCATATTGCCAGCTTTTACATGTCAGGATACACTCTCTACCACCAATCCTGCCAATGTATTTTTTCTAGTCCCCACCAGATGTAAACACAAGACTGCCTGATAGTTTTCTAACACTCCAACAGTACTAATTAACAATTTATTTCAACTGTTTGAAGTGAATTTACTCTACTTCACTGATAGTATTATCTGTTTGGTTAGTATTTTAATTTATTTGTAGCACAGGTATTGTGTGACAATTTTTTGAAAAGAAAATAACAGAGCAGTAAGAAAAACACCGCCTGCATACTCTCCTCTCTTCCTATATGTACTGGCTGTTAACAGGAAGGGAAACCGCAATCTACAGTTTGTTGCTTGCTTTCCGTAGGATTTGAATCAAACCCTAAAAAATTATCATTCAGTATGTTATTTGATCCAACAAGTTTTGCATTGTCAAATTATTTTTCAAAACAAAGTGCAAGGATGATCATTTCAAAAAATATTTGGTTCTTTGCAATTCTAGTTGTTGGAGTACTGCTCATTGTAAGGCCAATCCTACGTATGCTTGGATTATTGGAATAAGCAGGTCTAATTCGAGTGTTGACTTTTTTGCAGGGACACGTGCAAACCCAACCCTTCCACAAACATTTTGGGAGAAAAAAGGGAAACGACGGGACGAGCTATGGTTGTGGAGGTAAAAGCGTTATAAAAATATGCAATGCAGTCAAACCCAACCCTTCCACAAACATTTTGGGAGAAAAAAGGGAAACGACGGGACGAGCTATGGTTGTGGAGGTAAAAGCGTTATAAAAATATGCAATGCATGTCATATATAATTTTGCTGTTGTATGAAATTAAAATTTGCAAACATGTAAAATGGGCAGGTTGTGACGTTCAGCCTACGTCTTGTCCAGATGGTTTCACGTACTCTCACTATCGACAAATGTGTATTCGGAGAGGTCTACTTCGGGGGAATATCGGATGATTCGAGAATTACAATGTCCAATATAAAGCACGATGTATAGTACACAAGTTAATGATGTAAAATAAATTATTTGCTAATTAATTACCGAATGAGAATCCTGCCAATATCTATTCTTGTGAACTATCTATTATATTTAGCGGAAATATAATAACCACAAAATATCTAAGCTTCTTGTATTTTGTAAGCATGCTGCTTCTGTCACTACTCATGAAAAAGGACGTGTGAGCAAGCCAAACGAACCCAGTTACCTAGCAAGAACTTTTTAGTTTATTTTTATGAATTTTATTTTTTGGAACTGTCCTGTGAGCTCATCAGTGTGAATAATATACTCGTTCGTACCCTTCAAGCCCGTAAATCCCAGCAGAGATGACTCGGAATAAAAACGTGTTGTTAATCCTCCTATTGGCATCTCTAATTATGGTATGTATGACAATTTTTATTATTAACAATTAATTTGATTTTAATACACGAGCTCAATTATAATAGCGATTTCTCATTTTCTCAATATTAGGAATGCGTCCCGATGTTCCCCCTGCGGAGGGGATATCATAGGCCCCGTGACGGGAAATCTGCAGATGGACATTCCGCTTTAAGTAAGTTTGAATATTCGAATTCAGTTTTTCTAGCAAAACCATATTCAAAATTTTTATTCTCGTTTCTATCTAGGTAAAATGATCCCTAGCGGTTGCCCAAAAGGCCACAACTACTCACCGAGGCGTAACCTTTGTATTCCAGCGTCATATTATTTCAAGCCTAAAAGTCCCGTAGGCTAACGCAACGCAGAATTGAATATAGCATAATAAGTATTTTTCTTCTCTGATTCAGAAGTGTGCACCATAATTTTATTGACATTCCGTAGAATAAATAAATAAGGTAATTATTCTATGAAACTAGTTTATTCCCACGTGATTTCCAAAGGCTACTAAACTGTAGCAAGCATCGCGAGTAATAAATTTAAACCAGTAGTATATATACAGTTCCAAAGTTCTAATCCTAATGTAACGGACTTTCCGTGTGCACCATGAGTAAATCATTTGCAAGCTGACCTGAAATACATACCTACATAAAACAGCTCATCCTGTAGCCCCAATCAGACAAGTTATTGCCATAAAGTAAATTTACTTCTCTCAATTTCTTGCAACTGTGCTTGTCAGATCGTAATTTTATATTTTATTAATATTTAATTTTTTTTATCGCATCCAAATGAATTTTGCTATTTACTTACTTGTAGTAAATTACAATACTCCATTTACGACTGACAATGAGTCCACATTTCGAAAAGAGTGAATGCTTGCTTAGGTTGTCTTTCTGCCAAGACTTTTAGAGGGATCACTTTCACCTAGGGTTGATGGGTATGGAATATCAGGATTTTAATTATATATCAACTCGGTCGTAACAGCCAGACTTGAACGCGTAATCCAGCTTAATTCGCTAACGTAAATGCATGATAATCATGTGTGAACAAATCCTACTTGATTTACTTGTTCTGCAAGTATTTTAGTATCTGCATGCAGGCGTCAGCCTCCCGATTAGTTACGATATGGATCACATGATGAAGATGATTTAGAGCTTTGCTAGTCTATCAAGTACAAGTTCCATGTTCGATATACTCCTCTGATTTTCATTCAGCTAAAAATGATGTGCACCATAAGTTGTAAATTCACAATGCTTGGTTTAAAAATAACCGATAACCATCCATGTGTTTGACAACGTATGAGATTTGAAATGTGATAAATTAATAGCTTGGCATTGACTTGTGATCTTATGCTTCCAGCGCAATGCTTTTTGTTCCCAATCCATGCATGTAAGAAGAAATAGACGTTCCACCAGCTCATCGCATCATGTATAGAATATCTCATCATAGTCATATATCATACATAATTTTAAAAAATTTGCAGCATGATTAACCGGATGTGCTTAATACAAATGAGCAATTCTATATGCATTCAAATGTACTGATTTTTTTCCAAGCTACACTTTATTGTTAACTTCAAAATTAAGATTCCTTATAAATTGTCAGCCATTTAATACATTTCCCAGTACATCTCGAACCCAGAGGCAACCTTGTCGTCACCATTCGTGGTGAAAACTGCGATTAGTAAATCCTCCGCTTCAAACTGACCTGATGGTCCCGTGTCGCAATATCTGTTTAAAACAATACAATTTAAAAAGTCGAATTTTCAAAGAAAGATTGAAATTTTTATGAACATAGTTGAAATGTATTATTACCGAGTAATTGGTTGCAGCTCAGCTTCCACCACTTGATACACCGCCAAAGCGTCACAACCACAGCTAGTCTGACAATCGTCTCCATAAAATGGCATAATATCAGCTTCCGGGAATTGGACACTGAGCTTATTTCTCCTGGAAAGAGCCGTGTTTCGCATATAGTTTGTGGAGAGGACGATCGTGGTGAGCATATTGTTGTCGTAGTCAGGTCGTGTTCCATTGGCCAACAAGGTGGGGTACTGGAGAGTGGCAGTTTCGTTTGTGAGAATGTAATCGTGACCCGAGCTCACGCGGGGATCGGGATCTCCCAACGTTTCGAACTTGAGGCGGAACCCTTTTCCCAACACGTTGTCGGCTGTCGAGGCGGTGAAAACTATGACGGCCACGGAGCCCTTCAAGTAGAGAACTTGCTGTCCCTCTATTTGTCCCCTGTGTGCAAGAAAAATGTAGAAGTTTAAAAAAAATCCAAATTGTCTTTTACTACTTTCTTTTTGGGGTTCTTACAATACTCCATTTCCAACGGAGCCTCCATTTCTGAAAGTATGGATGCTCAGGTAAGTGTCATTTTGGCCAAAGTCTGATGACTCCTTTGTGAATTTAAAGTAGGAGGATGAGGTGCCTCGGACGGTCCACACGCACTTCTCGGCGGTGACGTAAGTTTCTCCTAGTTTGTAGTTGAGGACACCTCCGCTCGCAGTGGTTATAATGGTGCCACATTTAAGGTCTACCAAAATAGGATCAGAATTGATAATTCAGATTTGATAAAACTTGTTGGAAATAGGTATTAACTGGACGTACTAGTTTGAGAGTGGCATAATGCCAGGATTGAGAGGAAAACTCCAAGAGATGCGTGGAAATAATTCATTGTTGGATTTCAGGTGTAAAATCAACTATGAGCTCCGTGTTGAATGTAAGTTAAGTAAGTACTGACTAAAAAACGATTGCTGGAGGTTGCAGATTTATGCCTAAATTGCAGTCTGAGCAGCTGCAGCCGTTATCCTGATTCGGATAATCATGGGCTTTTGGGGTTATCGGGTTTACGTAACTCGCGGGCACAAACGTAAATCACGTAGACAGAGTTTTAAACTCCCAAATAGATAAGCGATGATGGGCTTAATCCATACACCCGACCCCTTTTAGAAAGATTAGTTGTTAGGTAGAATAGGTTGCTTTTTGGTGGATCATGCTTTCGATAACTGCACATTATGCTATAAACTCAACAAGCTTTACCCTTCACACGAATCCTAAGCTAAAGTCCACTGGCTAAAACATGAAACATGTCAGGTGGATTTTAGCTGTCCGACAGAGTGAATCTTGCTAAATCGGCTTTTTGCGCATAGTTTAATCTACGGTAAAGACAACGATTAACGCAATACCAAATGCATATAGTACTCAAATTATGAGATAAAGTGGTAATGTAAAACGAGATTATTTAAATTGTTTAATTTTCATTGATTATTTCATCCTATTTGCATTTCATACTTAAAGAAAAGTCCATGAACAACAAATACAATAACAAGAATTGCTTAAGAAGTTTTGTTTTTCGGCAATCTGGAATACTTTCTTGACCCTTGTTGTTTGGCTCGCTTCAATTACACCTAACACAACAATAAATTCACAATGAGCATCTTTTATTAAAATATGAAATGCACAAAATCATGTAAAACATGTTTTCGCCCAACCAACCTCGCAAATATATCGTCGAGTTTCAGTTTGAGCATTGGTCCTCAGACGGATAGCCGCTCCAACTACATATGCCTCCACAACGGTCACGGCCGAATTAAAAGCTGGATGGTTGGGCATCCATCTCAGGAAACTTCCAAACACTGTCCCGTCTTGCCACTTGTACACCTCATCGAAAATGTCAAACCGTCCCCCGGTCCAGTAGGTCGAGGCGGTGCTGCCGGTATCTAAAAATTGGGAAACAGCGGTGAGCTCCTCCGCGGTTTCAATATTAAGGAGGCTTGCAGCGGGTCCTAAATTGTCAACGCAATCTTGTCGGGCGTCGTGCCAAAAAGCCTGAAAACCAGGGATTTTACATTTATCTTTCGTTATCGTTACATATAAATATAAATAAAATTCGCATTGCCTCACCGAGTTGGAGCTCCTGTAGTAGGATTTCGTTTGGATAGAAGCCCTCCCACTTTTCCCACTTCGGGGAGTAATATTCGTGGCCGTCCCGAGAAAAACGAGACCCCCTAAAACAATTTAAGAATACGAGAAGTAACGTCAGAAAGACAGGTAAATTGGACAAATTGGAACAATTATACCCAAGAATAAAAATCCGCACCTTTGTCGGCGTTCTCTCCCCCTGCCTTTTCCACAATGGTAGTGGACTCGATAGAGGAGACTACTGCACTCAGGAGTGCAACGTACAAGACGAACTTGACCATGTTGGCCTTGAACTGGGACGAACGAACTGAACTGATGTATGTAATTACGAAGTTTATGGAGAAAGTGTGGGTCGAGAAGTGAATGTCTTTCCAAACATTCCCATGTTCCTTATATACTTCCTGCTGACTAATTGTGTAAGTGATATAATATGTGCTATGGCGAACAGGGTCTAATTAAAACTTGAGAGTAGGGATTTTTATTGTAAAAATGTCTGTGAATCAGTCCATTCCCCGCCTATTGCACACATATTAACTTCGAAATCGCAAAATTCAGTGAAATTTGCAGTTGAAATCTCAAGAGGAGTTATAAAACAGGAAAAAAGTACCTGAATAATGGCATGATGGCTTATGTAATACAATAGGTATTCGCACCCAATTCATCTATTAATTAGATTATGCCGACAAATGTGACGAGGATCTATAGTGCATCTGCAATAAACCGCTTTTTTAACCCCATTAACCCAGATTGTGAAAACGATATTCGGCATGAGCTTTTATTGCCAGTTGGATTTCCTAAATACGCAATCCAGTTATCATTTTATGCAATTATTCAAATAATTCAAACGAAAAAGGTAGAAACTAGGTAAAAAATGTTCATAGGATTAAGATCTGTTAAAACTATTTCAAGATAAATGGAATTGGCTTTAGGTCAGCGTAAATTATAGGATTAAAGTGACTGGTAAAGTAATGACATAACAGGTTTCTATCAAAATTTTCCACCACCGCTCAATTCAGCCTTGTTCAGCACAATATAATCTCAGCAAATTTGAAGTGACCACATGATCGTACGTTATGACTGAACAAATAAACAATTTAAAAACGCGATTTGTTCCGGATTCCTTATAATTTTCTATTATTGCTCGACATCATTGCTCTAGATTAAAAAATACTGCTTATTCTTTGATGCAATTAGAGCGACTTTGTCGGTCTCCATCCGACCCGGGAAATCCCGGTATATAAAACTCCGCCTCAAAGCAAGAAAGTCATCAGTTGTGATTTCCAAATTGAATAATATACTCAATAGCAGAAATACAATCATTTTCATCTTCAAAATGACGAAGTACATGCCTTTATTGGCAGTCGTTCTGACTGTAGTTTCCATCCAGGCGTCTACAATTCCGAAGGAGAACGCTGCCAGCATCAATAACAATGCCGGTACTTCTTAAACTATGGAATTTAAATATATTTTTAGTCAATGTTGAATTAACTACATTTAAGATTTTGGATTTTTCAGGAAACCTGACCTTCATCGGATCAATAAGAACCCAGGTGTCCGCAAAGAGTAGAAGTGGAGCTCAGACATACCAGCAATCCATGTATTACCGAAGTTCCAACTCGGTATGCCCCTTTGAAATATAATATAGGTAATTAAATGAAACCCATCCACCAAATTAGTAAATTTGTCCAATTTTTAAATATGAAATATAGGCTCCTTGGCACGAGGCGCGTCAAGACTGCAAAGACTTTTTAGGCGGAGCCCTCCTCCAAATAGAAACTCAGGAGGAGCTCGCCAACGTCACCCGATTTTTGGACAGTGGGAGTACCACCACCGTGTACTGGCTGGGAGGTCAGTACGACATTTTTGAGGAACGCTTCCAGTGGTTGAATGGCGTCCCCCTGTCACCCAACGCCCCATGGATGAAAAACTACCCAAATCATGTTCAATTCCTTGACAAAAGTGGAGGCTTATACCGTTGGGGGAATTAGGTATCGTACCGCAATGCAGGATACTACACGACGCTACCTGTGTGAAGTAAGTGGGCAGCTTTTTTAAGGTCTCCAGAGATCAGAATATTAATCTCACTGATATTATTTTGTATGATAGGTCGTCGTAGGTGAAATCGAGGAGCAACCCGAACCCTGCTACAGCGACAACCAACTCGTCATCATTGTCGACTCCTCCGGAAGTATTGGCCAGCAGAACTACAACACTGCTTTGGAATTCGCCGCCAGATTGGCCACTGCCTGGGCCGATAACCCCAAAAGTAGCATATAGCCGTTATTGTTTACTCCATGAGTGTAGAAACTATTCTCCGACTCCAAGACAAGTTGTCCGTGAGTGATATCCGGAACAGGATTTACTCTGCACCTTATTTGGGTAGCCTAACATTCAGTGACCTCGCCCTGGCCGAAGGTTTAGCGGAATTCAGGAACACCCCAAATCCTAATGGACTACCTAGAAACTTGGTTTTCCTCACTGATGGAGCTTCCAACAACCCCCAGCAAACTATTAACGCTGCACAAGCAGTCACCAACGAAGGGATTCGCTCCTTCGCCGTGGGTATCACAGACTATGTGAATCAGGCCGAGTTGGTCGCTATTGCGGGTAATAAGCCCCAGCATGTTTTCAATACCAACGGGTTTGATGATTTGCTCCGACTGTTGAGACCTGTGAGCCGTCATGTGTGTCATTAATACGACAATTTTTTTCAAGAACCCCGCATGTGGTCGAGTATCATATTTACAAATAAAATTCATCGATTTATTTATTTGTCCACATTTGTTCCACATATTTTGGAAATTCGTGGTAAGGCAATAATAAAAGTATCCGTTATCTTCCTTATCTACATTTTTCGCGCATTCACCTCCATCCGTAATATGATCAAATAAATGGAATGCAATCACCTACTTTCATGCACGATAATGTACGATAACCTATCAATATTTCCAGTTGTTGCTTAAACATGCATGATTCAACTATCAGTGTCTTAACATCACTTAATTATCTGCCTTCAGCATTGCCACATGGGTTAGACACACGCATGGAGTCTTACTATATATTCCACATCGCAGTACGTGTCACATCTTTAAGTCTGGATGACTGACCACCGCCTACCCCATCAATAAGAGCAAATTTAATACTTCAGTTCATATCCTCCAACCTTTTCGCAGTGGCGTTGTTCCCATTTGGTTCAGACATATCATGAAAATCTTTGTCGCCTTCATCCTGTTCCTGTTTGTAATCTTGATCAAAGAGGTTATTCCCGCAAACATTCTATTTTTCCACCATGTCTCCACATATAGCCACCGTGTGCAAACGTGGCCTCTCGCTGAAGCCCTTTCCCTCCGAGGTCACAAGGTCACCTATATTTCCCCCTTTCAACCGAAACAACCCAATCCCAATATCACTGAAATAGTTCCAAGCAAACTATCAAAATACGTGGACACCGCGCTGGGTTCCGCCTTCGACTTAAAAGTGCGCACACGCAGGGAACCTCTGATCAAGGTGTGCTTCGACTTTGGAACTCAAGCTAGTGAAAATCTGTTCGCCTCCCCTGAATTCCAAGAGTGGTATTCCTCTGACCCCCAAATTGACCTGGTGGTTGTGGACAGCAGTTTACCCGAGGCAGGGGTTGGGCTGGTACACAAGTTGAGTGCAAAATCCATCATCTTTAGTACCATACAAGTATTCGCTTCGGATTTCGACTTGTACGGCTACCTCCCGGAAAGTTCGGCTATTCCTGAATTGGAAATTGATGCTCCGAAAGTGCCTCTCAGTTTCATGGAAAGAGTGTCCAACACGCTGATGTCCATTCGCTGGACATTCGCTCATTACATGTACTCATGGAGTATGGACGGGATTTTGAGCAGCTATTTGGGGGATGATATCCCACCAATCCGAGAGCTGATGAGGAATGTCAGTTTAATCTTTTACACGGGCGACTTTGTCAGTGATTACCCGAGATCGATACCTCCAATGTACGTCAACGTTGCTGGGATTCATTGCAAACCTCCAGCTAACCAGGCGCTTCCAAAGGTTAACGCTTCAAATTAATGAAATGAATATTTAAAAAAAATTGATTTCATTTGAAGTTGTATTTGAATTATTGTAGGAGATCCAGACCTTCCTCGACTCCTCCAAAAACGACGGCTTCATATACATCAGCATGGGATCCCTCGCAGTTCCCTCCAGTTTCCCAAAGAAAATCATGGAAGCAATGTTTGCAAGTGTGAGGTCATATCCAAAAATTAAATTTTTATGGAGGTGGCATGGCCCTCAGCCAGAGAGTGTTCCAGGAAACCTACTACTCCAGCCTTGGTTTCCTCAACAGGAGTTGTTGGGTAAGCACAAAATTGCCAAAAGCAGGCACGATTTCCTTTTTCTTATGACAAGCTAACAAAAAATGCATATACATGTTTTCAGCTCATCCAAACATTTTGGGCTTTATCACGCAAGGGGGACGACCCAGCACTCTGGAGGCGATATACCACGGAGTTCCAATGATTACAATGCCAATTCAAGGTGACCAAGATTTGAATGCCAATCGAGTCAGCGACATGGGAGGAAACATTCTCTTGGAAATTACAAGGCTGACATTTAAGCAGATGAAGGATGCCGTTGAAAAGCTGGCTTATGATCCCAGGTTCGATAAAGACTACTACAGCATCCAACTGGTGTCATGTCATGATAGAATACTTAAAGCTATTTTCATTTCCAATTTGGTAATACTTCAGTGTGAAGGAAAGGGCACTCGAGCTCCAACAAATATTCCGAGACAGACCAATGAGCCCTTTGGACACTGCCGTTTGGTGGACTGAATACGTTCTTCGGATGAAGGACACAGCTCATCTGAGACCTCCAGGGCGGGAGCAGTACTGGTTTCAGCGGAGGTTAATCGATGTTTGGGCTTTTTTGTTTGTGGTTTCAATTTTAACTGTACGAGTAGGATATTGGGCGCTGAAGAAACTGCTGGTAAAGAGGAATGTAAATACTCCCAAGGAAAAGCTTAAAACAACGTGATTAATATGATTTTGTCACGATGATGTGATAGTGGTAACGTGGTAACCACTATAAATCATATATTTATATAATGATGAATATATTACCAACGCATTTAACATTCCACGCAATATATTTACGTTTATAACATTACTATTACTACGCTTAATTCTCAACCCACAAGAACTTGTGTACAAACGAGGTCATAAAAAACTTGAGTGGCTTGTCCTCAGTAAATAACCTGCCTATGAATATGTTCCGTTTTGAATGTTCCGCATACCTCTAGAGTTTCGTAATATGTAATTGTGGCTAATAAAAAAGGATATCCATGCAATTCGGTGAACTTGCCCTAACGTGTCCGGGACTTTAGTTAATCCTTCCGTTCATACCATTTTTTATTACACAGCTTGTATTCCAAGAAATCCATGCCACTTATAAAATGCTGAAAAAGTAATAAATTGCTCAGTTCAGTTTTGGAAGTTCATTTCATAACCTAACAGAAGTTGCAATAATATCAAAGTTGAAAACATTTTCAAAATGGAAAGAAACGCGTTTCTCCGGCTGGTAATACTTTTGACACTATCATTTGTCGGTGGTGAAATCACTGGGAAGGAAACAGGAGGTACGAGAGCAACTGGTATGAAATGTAAACGTTACTTTTAAATTTTTTAAGAACAAAATTACAACAACAAAAACTAAAAATTGCCGACATGGTACGTCTTTAGGAAACTTTGAATTCATCGGTTCAATGCGTACTTTGGGTAAAGGGAGATGCGGATCATCTCAGGAAACACTTTATTACAGAAGCATGAACTCGGTATGCAAAGTAAAATAGCACTAAGCCCACGCGATGGTTTAGTTACTGTACTGATTATGACATGTGCCTTTTGTAAATAGGCTTCCTGGTACGACGCTAGACAAGACTGTATCGACTTTCTCGACGGAACCCTCCTCCAAACTGAAACTCTCAAAGAGCTTGGAAACATCACTAATTTTCTAAATGATGGAAGCTCCGCATCCGCCTACTGGATTGGGGGACAGTATGACATAATTAATGAACGCTTTGAGTGGCAAAACGGCGGCGTTCCCTTTTCTCCAAACACGCCGTGGTATCCCGGCTATCCCAACACGCGCACGGTGGTCACCAAAGTGGAGGCTTTTACCGTTGGAGGGATCCGGTTCCGAACGCAATTTCAGGATACCCTACGTCGATACATTTGCGAAGTTAGAAGCATTTGAAGTACTAGCATGCTACATGAGCAAAAACTAAACAACTTTTTACAACATCACTTCGTATAATCTTATACAGGTACAATTTGGCGATCTTGATAAGCAAGCAGAACCCTGCCATAAAGATAACGACCTCGTAGTCATTGTCGACTCGTCTGGGAGCATTTCCCAAGCTAGTCATACCGCCGCTTTAGAGTTCACCGCGAGACTGGTCACTTCATGGGCGGATAATTCCAACTCCAGGATATCCGTCATAGCCGCCACCTACACGTATCAATTTCTGATAAAGTTGGGTGCGAAATTGACCGCAGCGGAAATTAGACAACGGATCTACTCCTCTCCATACGTTGGAGGAGTGATGGCTAGTCACAATGCGTTGAGAGCCGCTATTCTAGAGTTTCAATCCAACCCCACTACATCTCCAAGAAACTTGGTGTTTCTGACTAATGGACTGTCCAGCAACCCTCAGGCCACGGTGCAGTTCGCGGACTTGTTGAAAAGTCTTCCCGTTCGGGGATTTTCTGTGGGTGTGGTAGGGATCGGCGGAAATATTGGGAGTCCCTTTGAGTTGATGGCTATTGCAGGAGGTGATTCTACCCACATGTTTAACATTAATAGAGAAGACAATTTGCTCAAATTTTTGGAACCTCTGAGCCGCCAACTCTGTGACTAATACAAAGCTACAATATTGTTAAATTGCCTCATCTTACGTTGGATTTACTAGGGCCAGATTTCGCTTATGATTTGCATACAATGACGTGAATAATCAGGTAATCATTAAAACCATATAAATACGTTTTTGCACTCAACAAAGACGGACTCTTTATTTGAAATGCAATAAAATAAGTAAAGAAGAATCATTGACATGAATGCTATTGAAATATGTCCATGTAATACACTCAAGTCATTCATCCCAATTCATTGTGCAAACATTACACAATTTTGCAATATTTGGCGAGTACCATTACACAAGGCATTTTAGCAACTGAGGATTCTCCTTCGATCACAATTCTCCAGTTACCCCTCGAGGTAAGTATTTTAGAGTACATGCCATGTCGATGATAAGGTGAGCGGATGCACTTGACGTGGTTTAATCAGAAATCACACGACTTTTAATTAATTAGAATTAATTGGATCCAGGATAAAGGTGTGACCCCTTCCCAATCACGTTTACTCAACCTCAGTTTTAAATATGCCGGTTTTGCTTGCATTTAATAATGTAAGTAATATGATAACCGTGATTTCATAGAATAGAAGGTTTCACCAACCTATGGTCCTTCATGATGAACCTGAAGCCTATTAATTCTCATGAAATGTTTTGTTCTGACAAGCAGGAAAATTAAATGAAAATTATTCATTTTATCACTAACTCTTCTGATTGCAGTACAAAGTCATGCCCTGTTGAACCCAAGAACTCCGACGGATGTGGTGTTTGGGTGTCAAGCATTATCTAACGAGTCCATCAACACTAATCAGTTTTCTTCCATTAGCTAGTCATGTGTGAACTCCGATTTTCAGCAACCTCATTTCATCTCACCAATATCTCCTCAATTGAAAATATTATTATTAAAATGTATACAATCAGCAGACTCATATCTTCCTTCTCCTCATCTTCCTGCTCCTGGTATTTTGACCAGATCTGGTATAGATTGTATTGTGCATTGTTTATTCGTTTGGAGGTCCTGCGAGAAATTTGGAGGAACAAAACCAACGGACGTTGTTCAGTTCAAATGTAGCAGTTACGCCAAAGCCATACCTCATTAAATGCCTAGTCTAGAATGCTATATGTAATTAATAGGCGGTTTAACCGGTGTATTCCAAGAGTACGAGGTATTGCTCCAGAATACATTTTCCAGTTTGTCTATCGTTTAATTTAAACTTGACATTATTTTGCACAAATCATTTTACATTACGATTAATTACGACATTAACCTGTGTAGTAAAAATACCCCCGAATATTCACCATATCATAAATTAAATAATAAAATGTAATTTACAAAATGTGCAATTAGCGACTGACACATACATTTACGTAACTCGTAAAGCATTGTCAGTATCAGCACAGCATTCATTATCCACATTTCTTTGGTTTTATGATAACACGTTTTTGGCACGATATATCCCCAAAGCTTCACGATTCTAGCGTCAAATTGGATTCAAGTGGATGACCTTGGAGTAGACAAAAAACATCTACGGGACCCCAGCGAGGATACTTGTCGTGTGGACTGTGGACATGATACTAATATTCCTAAACATTACGACTGCGACACTGCCACTGCAGTGGGTTTCACTTGCATTGCACATACAGTGCAGCAGTTTACTCTATCCTGAGCTCTCTCCAGGTGAGGAGATTAAAATGGAGTCAGTCCGTGCTCTTCTAGACGCCTTCACTATCTCCCTCCCTCTTACTGCATTATTAGTTTGTTTAGTAATTTGTTTTAAATCAAAACCCTCTCGGCACAGCAAGTATCCTCCAGGTAAGTCAACGTAGATAAAGTACTAACTACTGTTTATTTCATGTCTAAAAGTGCTGTCTCAAGGCAATCTTGTTTTACAAAGGTCCCTCATTTGGGTTACCTCTCCTCGGGCACCTGCTTCTCCTAGGGACAAAACCTTACGTCAGGTTTCACAAGTGGAAGAAAGAGTATGGCCCAGTGTTCAGTTTTAATTTGGCAGGAAACAAGTACTTTACTTTACTAAGTTACTCATTTCATTCACTTTTAATCACTCTATATTGTATGTTCTGAGAACGCATGAATTAGGTATGGTTGTTTTGCAGCGCAGTGGTGATTAGTGACGCCAAGTTGTTGAAGCAACTATTGTCCAATCCAGCATCCATTGGGAGATTACGGAATGCAGTACTGAATGTTTTTGCAGAAGGGAAGTATGGGATCACAAATCAAGACGACGAGAACTGGGCTCAGCAGCGCCGCTTCACTGTTCGAACCTTAAACACCCTTGGCCTTGCCAAAGGGGGAGTACTCGAGGGGATCCTTGCAGATGAGGCAAAACGTCTGATTAATTTTTTTCAAAAGCGGTCTGGTCTTCCGATTGCTGGCAATGGAGTTTTCAACGGGGCTGCAGTGAACAGCGTGTGGACTATGCTAACAGGAGAAAGGACCAAGTGGGATGCCGCTGAAGAGCCCGTTGATCTCCAGAAGGTGAACCAATTTATGAGGCAAGTTGAAAACTAACCAAGTAACAAACTCATTGTCAGTTAACAGAAATGATTTTATTCAACATAATATGGCATTTAAAAGTTTGTGAATGATTCAATGGTAATAATTGTAGGGCCGGAAACAGAATCGTAGAAACAGGTCTTGCATTTTTCCCCTGGTTCAGATTCATTGCACCAAAGCTATTTGGCTGGACGGGGTGGGTTTCAACTATCAGACTTATGGAGGAACTGGCGGATGAAATTATAGAAAAACATACCAGAGGAAGCGAAATTTCCAATGACTTTATCCGCCATTACTTAACACAAATTGATGTTACAACAGATCCCTCATCCGGGTTTCATGGGAGCACTGGGAGGAAGAATCTCCGAGCTCTAACGATCGACATATTGATCGCCGGAAACGAAACAATGTTAGTTTGCTTTCATGTAGCAGTTTTCAATACATGGCATGCTAAATCCTAACTTGCATGTTTATTTTGTGACAGGGCTACAACTATGGAATATGCAATGGCGTACCTTTCCAGGTACAAACATGTCCAGAGGGAACTGCAATCCGAGTTGGATAGAGAGATAGGAAAGAACTTTCCAACCTTGTCAGACCGACCCAGGCTCCCATACACTGAGGCTTTGATTCTGGAGACACTGAGAAGGTCTAGTATTCTTGCAACGGGTCCTCCACACAAAGCTCTTGAAGACATTGAACTCGACAATTACCTTATTCCAAAGGGCACTTTAATCTTATCAGATCTGTATAATATTCATCATAGTCAAGAAAATTGGGGCTCGGATTCATATGAGTTTAGACCGGAACGGTTTTTGAACGAGGAGAGAACGAGGGTGATGTACCGCCAGGATCTGATGCCCTACTCAACTGGACGGAGAATGTGTATCGGAGAAAGTTTAGCCAATGACACACTTTTTATTTTTGTTGCTTCGCTGTTGCAGAGCTTCGATGTGGATATTAGTGTGGACAAATTTGACTTGGATGATCCCATACCCGGATTCGTTCTGAAGCCAAAACCATTCGAAATTGTGGTAAAACGTCGAAACCACTGATCGAGATGAATACATTGAATTTATTTGATTTTGAAGTGTTAAATAGATTGAACTATGTACTATACTAAATGAAACCCTTTTTAGTCAGCGAACGTGTTAGTAAAAGCTGCATAAGGTAATACATACTATACATCAAATGAATGTATGAGCATGAAATGAATTGAATGATTTGAAAATAAAGATTGGAAATGAACTCACTTTACATTAGGTGAGATAAAATATTCGCAACATTCGTGATAGTATTAACTAGTATTAGATCTTGGTAATATCGATTCATTTACAGGTTATGTTTGTAGATTAAAAATTACATTACATGTATAAGGATGTTAATTTGAAGTCTGGAAAAGGGCAGTGCAACCTGTCCACAGCATCTTAAACTGGAAACCCTAAACAGTCCTAAAAAAGGCATTGACGCTATTTAGTTTTTCGTTAGTCAATTTTATGTTCAAGGAAGTGTCATTATTGCTTTTTCTTGGCAGTTCTCGTATATGCTAATTTTGACACTTGTGAGTGAATGAAGAACATGAAGAAGTTATTCCCTTCTACAACGCACTGCTGCTACACAAGACTTAACCCATATTTAGTATACCTAATATAATATTATCGGCTATGCTACTTTTGCAAAAATCCATGCTTTCATATACATGCTATAGCTTCATATAGCTAGCATGCTTTTAGCATGATATTGAGACGAAATGAGCTATACAATGTATGGATTTCAAGCTGGATGACCTTGGAGTAGCAATAACTCCTAAAAAAAACTAGTAGACTAACACCTGTGGTTATTCTACTATCCTACTGATCGTGTCGTGACTATCGTTAGTCGTGAGACTCGTCAGTGTATTTTTCTACAATACATTGTGATTCATTTGGCCAATCAGTCAGAGTCAGACCGGTCAGTGTAGCGGAGCTGGCTCCTGGTCAAAACACCAAAATGGATTCAATCAGCTCTCTTTCCGAATCTCTTACTATCTCAGTTATTGTCATACTCGTTTGCGTAATTTATTATAAACTACAACCCTCCCGGCATATCAAGTATCCTCCAGGTATTTAAGAGTGGTAATATATGATTCGCATCGTTCGAGTAGACTTTTCTTTAATTTAGATTTGAAGACTACTCACTTATATTTTTCAGGCCCCTCGTTTGCACTACCTCTCATCGGGCATCTCCATCTTTTAGGGACAAAACCTCATCTAACGTTCCGAAGGTGGAGGAAAAAGTATGGTCCAGTGTTCAGTTTGAAACTGGGAGGAGACAAGTAATATTAACACATTAGCAATAAATTTATTGCCGTACATTCGCCACTTAATTTTTCTCAAACGACTTTTTCAGCGCGGTGGTAATCAGTGATGCCAAGTTGTTAAAGCAAGTATTCTCCAATCCAGCTTCCAACGGAAGAATACGCAATCCAGTCATGGACGTGTTTGCCGAAGGGAAATACGGGTTGGTAAATCAAGCCGACGAGAACTGGGCACATCAGCGTCGTTTCACAGTTCGAACCTTAAGTACCCTTGGTCTTGCCAAAGGTGGTGTACTCGAGGGGATCCTTGCAGATGAGGCAAAGTACCTCATTAAATCCTTTAAAAAACGGGTCAACCGTCCTTTTCCAGGCAACTCGGCTTTCAATGGGGCCGTGCTAAACAGCATTTGGACAGTGTTAACTGGTGAAAGAAACGAATGGGATGCTCCTGAAGTACCTGTTTATATTAAGAAAACGGACGAATTCCTCAAGTGAGTTATAAAATCAAGGTAGGATACCTATACCTATTAATCGTAAGATTACCAAAACAAAATCTGAACATGTATTTTTAGGGCCGGAAACCGGCTGATGGAAACAGGTCTTGTATTTTTTCCGGGACTTCGATTCGTTGCGCCTAAAATGTCCGGATGGACAGGGTGGGTTGAAAATAACAGAGTTATGGACGAACTGGCGGATGAAATTATTGAAAAGCATACCAAACGGCGCGGACTTTCTAATGACTTTATCGACCATTATTTAATGCAAATTGACGCCACAACCGACCCCTCATCCGGGTTTTATGGGAGCACTGGAGGGAGAAATCTGCAAGGCATAATACTGGATGTAATTATTGCCGGAAGCGAAACAATGTGAGTGTCTATAGAAAAGCCTTTTCTAATATAACATAATTCTAATGTTCATCGTCTTATGGCAGGGCGACAACTATGGAGTATATCGTGTTGTACCTTTCCAAGTACAAACACGTCCAGAAGGAAATGCAATGCGAGTTGGATAGAGAAATTGGAAAGCAATTTCCAAGCTTGTCGGACCGACAGAAGCTGCCCTACACCGTGGCCTTTATTCTGGAGACGATGAGACGGTCTAGTATTCTCGTGATGGGTGTCCCACACAGTGCTCTTGAAAACATTGAACTTGACGACTATTTTATACCCAAGAATACCATAATCATTGGAGATGCATATAATATTCATCATAGTCAAGAAACTTGGGGTTCGGATTCCTATGACTTTCGGCCTGAAAGATTTCTGAACGAGGAGAGAACGAAGGTGGTGTACCGTGAGGGTCTAATTCCCTACTCAACTGGAAGGAGAATATGTATCGGAGAGAGTTTAGCCAATGACACGCTATTCCTGTTTGTCGCTTCCTTGTTACAGAGCTTCGATGTGGATATTACAAACGACATGTTTGACCTGAATGATGTAATACCTGGGTTTCTTATAAAGCCGAAACCCTTTGAAATTATTGTCAAAGTTCGAAACCTCTAATGGAGCAATGAACTCGGTTAAGTTGTATTAAGTCTAATGTATATTTTGCTTCTTTTCTTGGTAGGATCTTGTTACGTATTACATCAGCTTCCATCATCATCATCATCAGAGTATAATGAAGTAGTTCTAATAATGTATAAGTAGTAGTAGTATAATGAAACAAGAATTAGGTCAGGAAATCGACTTTTATCAGTTACTATTCCTAGTCTAGTAGAATATAGTTCCTAGTAGAATTCCTAGTATATTAATTTAGTTGGAAATGAATGAGATAAAACAGGAAGTCGGAAGTCAAAATTGGATCGCTTTCAATCAGGTCAGATAACCTACTGGATTCTCAATTATGCCTCCACTATTTAAATTTAAACAATGTGACTCCACACCATTCGTTTGCTAAATTTCTACCTATCAACCCTGATATGGTACATCAATCATTCATCCCACTTAAATGATCATCTTTAGTTAGCCCTTTCAACCTTACAATTAATACAAACGTTGAACCCACTTTTACTACACGAAAATTTCTAATGAATACGAGAAATACTTACAATGAATTAAATTTATGAAATATGATTTCAATAAATTATACACTGAAAATTTCCACTATGAATTTCATAACAAATGCTAGTAAAAAGAAGAAAGGTAAGGAACTTGAGTTCGACCGGATTCAGATTAAAGTAGGAAAATTGCGCTTGGTTTCCTCCGTGCGAATATTGGATTTTGGTAAATGAGAATTGAAAAATTGAGTGAGGAATCGTTAAGCATGTAGGTAATATGAATTTGCAATAATATATTCTGCGCGTCGTAAAAAAATGAATTAAAACGTGAGTTGGGTTGATATTCGCTCAACTCTTCATTGATTTCTGAAAACATGTGTATGCTAATTGTTTCCCACGACGGACGTTCCCGAATTCATTTCAGCTCTGCCTCCCCCGGTTCGACCCCACCATCTACTAACAGTGTCATCGTGGTCCTATTACAAACGCAAACGACAAAAATGAGAATTGCAGACAGAGCAGCATTATACACATCCAGCACGGTCCACGCAGGGTGAGGATCGTATTCCTCGTCTGTGACCAACCAGCTTATAAATTCGAAAACCCAGCTCAGACCCATGATCAAAGTGAACTTGAAAAATAGGAAAAACCTGAAAACCAATTAATTAGCATTTAAAAAAAATTGCTCAATGTTTGGCGGCTTGTTTATAGAAGAGTTTATACATGCTAGCTTTTTTCTGGTACGCTTCAACCCTTTGTGTACTTTTCACTTGGAAAATGGTTTTCAGAGTAAGCAGTCCAAGGGCGTATGCTAATCCTATTAGAATTCCAAGGATCCCGTACACGTAATGGCCTCGAGCCCAAGGTGCGACAAAGCAGAAATTCTGTCCATATTCCGGGATTACGACTCCTGATGAGCGGCATCTGAATCGGAAGTTAAAAAAATAAATTATTATATAAATATTACAATATTTGATCGCAGGTTTCAGTCTGATTCTGATTACTACACTCACTGGAACGTGGAATTGAGGATAACTGATATTATAAGAACCACACAAGGAAACCCCCATCCAACCCCATTGTAACACACAAAACGTTTCGAGTCATACTTGACATCCGATCGACTGGACCTGGAAAGTATATTAGCCGTGGCAAGTTGTTGAATACTAAATTAAATGACCCGTCGCATTTTCAGTTTGCAACTTTGAAATTTTTTTTTGGTTTAATAATACCAAACTTTTCGCCACATTTCATAGTTTAAAATGAGCAACCAGGAGAAAGCGGCAATCATTAGAAAGTGTCCACCTATGCCTATTTAAATTTTCAAAAATGACACTGACAATTTGCTCATAATTTGACTTGAACTGACGAGTATGTTGTGTTGATATGGGCATTTATATGTGACATGCGTGAGCTACCAATTGCCTTGCAGGCTCCATTTTCCGCAACAGCAAGCTTAAGTCCTATTAAATGAGCAGTTCCTAATAGGATTTTCATTCCGCCAAGGCTCAACATCAGACAGAATGTGGTCCTCCCAAGGACACTTTGACTGGTCCAAGTGCGTCGATACACGTTGGCCGTCAGAAGGTGGAAAAATGCCCCAATATACATGCTTACCATAAGCACAGTAGATGTAACTACTGCGTCCTTCACCTCTGGTGCTGAGCTGGGGCACACGTACGCCGCAGTTCTAATGGAGTTTCCCACGAGATATTGGTCAATACAATATTTTCCAGAGAAGTACTCCCACCTGCGGTTTGCCCCAAGAAATGCTAATTTTCCTGTTAGCGTCGGATAAAAGTGTCTGCATACGAGAGCAAAGGTAAAATCAGAAGACGACCAGAAATTAAGTGAATTTTTGAATTCTCTTTAAATATTACAATATTTACACATCACACTCATCAGATTCCCAAAACTCCCCGCCACAACTCAGAAGTTCATGGCGTATGGATGGGTTCACCTTCGAATAAGGCACCACCTCCGAGGTGGCTTCATCTAAGTAAGAATGCGTTAGCGGATCCGCATTGGAATAGCTTATACATGACCCCTCCCTCGACAGGATCAGCCAGGGGAGACAACACTTTCGGAGGAACGTTCGTTCATGCGGGGGTGCGCACATTTGCAAGGTGGCCATAATGTTGTGATCCACCCTGCTATTGAAACATGGCATTAGAAACATTGTTAGATGAAGCCATATTAAACAAAAATTCTTTTTTGTAGTTACCTGATTTCCTGAATGCAATACTCTTTTGTAGAATAATAGGTTATACTGTTATGTCCTGTTCCTAGAGACAAATATCCGTTGTCCCATACAAATGTGTTATTGGCTCGGAGTGAATACTTATGAGATTCGGTTTTGTCATCCAATTTGCTGAACTCCGAAATGGAGAGGGACTCCATGAGATATGAAGTTTGTCCAGTTCCGAATGGACATTCCAAGGCATCCTGTTGCAAACTGGATGGAAGAGAGAACAATGAGTACGCTCTGATTGCAGAATTCTGATCTCATTTACGCTGATCTACTGAACGTACCGAAAGGGTGTAGGAGTATAAATAACCTCTCCGTCAATGTCAGTTAAAGCGGGCAGCTCTATTGTGTCGGGTAGCGCTGCACTCGACTTGCACAAAGTTAAAGTAGGTGGTAACGAGTTTTCACTTTCACTGCTAATATTATCAGGGCTCGATAGTCCATGATTTGGAGTGGATAAAGCAAGCAGGATGACAACCCAGAGGTTCATTTTCGAATTCTCAAACCAATAAGAACAAGACAAGACTGACGACGTATTTGGTTCCACCTCCAAATTCGACTGGTACAAAGTTTGTCCAATACGCCAATTGTAAATGAAGGCTATTTGGAGGACAACTTGCCAATTTTAGCAAAATAGGATTTGACATTGACATTGCAATATTTACTTTTTTTGTTTAAATCAGCTTAGATATATGCATTTTGAAACGGGTATATTATAAGTTATAAAAATTGTGGCAAATTTAGATACGTATTTAATTGGATTCTGTCTAACCACACAATTTCCAGTCAGGACTCTTTTGGCATACAAATTGTAATGCAGAGCGTAAGTAGGTTATGCGGAGCTGAAGAAAATTAACGGAAAACTGCGGCGAATGAGTTGCAGACCAGATTGGGAGCCTTGAAGCAGTATTGGTTTGATCCGTCGCGTTAGCAGGAGTGCTGCGTGTGAATTAGTGACCACAGACAAGTATGTTGAGGATGTTGCAGAGTAGCCAAAAATGAGAACTATGCAATATTTCCGATTTAAAAAAATAAATATCAACCGCTGGGAAAATTTGTCTACAATAACGAGTGGTTAATTCATTTTGTCGTCAACTACATATTGAAGCATAGCATTCGGCACTTTTCTAGATAAAGCTCTAGATAAAGCAGAAAATCTTGTAGTTACCTGATATCCCGAATGCAAAATGCAATGTTCTTTTCTGGAGTAATATATACGTAATATTTTGTCCCGGCATTGTGGCAAAATATCCCCAAAAAATATTGTGTGTTGTACTGTATCCCTTATTGTCACAAACGTGTCATTTTTCACTTCATGTCAAACTTATACGTAGAATTCGTAACTTGTCGAATTGAACTCCCAGAATGCAGTAAATGATGACAGGAAATGCAGTGAGAGCAAAACTCATAGGATATGACCGTCTCCGGCGTCTCCTAAACAAAATCGCCCCTTTTTATTATACATCTCACCTCATTGTCAGTTAATTTAGAAATTACAATAGGTTTACATATTTATACATGGTAAATCTTTTCCAAGAAATAGTTTCATGAAACACTAAAGTTTTCTTGCATTACACAGCCAGCGCTTAAAGTGTATTTATCATCCATCAAAAAGCCCTTAACAAGTGTGCACTACATTATACTATGATTGCACAGTTGCACACCATTCAATCACCTCACCTGTCATTATTCCAGTACTGGATGTAGCCCCAGATGACGTTAGTTCCTTGGTCGATGGGAAAGCGGAAACTAGGTTTCTAAATGTTACCGTGATATCTACATTTTTTGGGTTGGGATAAAATTTTAAATAAAATTAACATGAATGATATTTGACAACTGGATGAACTGGACTAGAAACTTGTCTACCTTCGAATATGGGATGAGGTTGTTCCAGCAAAGTCAGTCTATTCCTTTTACAAGCAAAAATGATAAAAATGAGGATTCCCGAGAGAGCATTATACACATCGAAAATTATCCACAAAAGATTATTCTCATGCTCCCCTTTTGTGGCTGCCCAGCTAATAACTTCGAATATCCAACTGAAACCCATGATCAAGCTCAGCTTGACAAATAAAACGAAGCTGAAAACAATAAATTTTATAGAAGTCTAATAATAATAATTTAATGAGTACAATGTTATAAGTCAGTTGTTTTCTTGATCATGCACATGTTTTTGCCCTCTTGATTCGTTCGCAATTTAGTCGAGTCCCGTTTTACACTGTAAACAGCTCTCAGAGTAAGCACAGCCAGAATGCAGGTCAGAGCCATAAGAATTCCGAGAATGTAATAAATGTAATAGCCCTGAGCCCATGGGGCAACGAAACATATTAGCTTTCCGTATTCTGGAACAACAACTTTTGAGGTGCGGCACCTATTCTCGAGATACTTGATATAATTATTTAAATTAACCCGAACGCAAGTCACTATTTGAAGGAAACTTTTAAACTTACGGAAATTGGAAATTGAGAATGACGGAAGTCACCGTAACCACAAAAGGGAATCCCCAACCGAGTGAGGCGTATCCCCAAAATCGCTTTAATGCTGGGCCCGTGTCAGCCCGAGTCGTGCTACGCATTATATTTGAGCTCATTATTTTAAAATAAACAATAATCTAAAGCTATTAGAGGATAAAGCTTTATGATACCTGAAAGTATACCACAAATCCGCATTGACAATTAGCAGCCATGTGAAGGTAGCGAGCATAAAGAACTGACCTAAAATTGCTAAAAGTGCAAAAATGAAACAACAATCGTTTTACTATTTTACTATTATTTAGGTGTGATGCAACTCTAATTAATGATCTTATACCATTCGCGACACATGGTTTGTTCGAAACCACAACCTTCCCCAACCCGATCAAATGTGCGTTCCCCAGCATCAGTTGCATCGCGAACAAACTGAGCGTGCAAGAAAACAGGGTTTTCCCATGGAAATTCTGACTTCTCCACGTGATCCCGTACACGAGTGAGGTCAAAAAGTGAAAAAATGAGCCAATGTACAGACTCACCATGAGTACAGTAGATGTAACTACTGCGTCCTTCACTACTGATGCTGAACGGGGGCACACGTACGCCGCAGTTCTAATGGAGTTTCCCACGAGATATTGCTCAATACAATATTTTCCAGAGAAGTACTCCCACCTGCGGTTTGCTCCAAGAAATGCTAATTTTCCTGTTAGCGTCGGATAAAAGTGTCTGCGTACGAGACCAGAGACCAAAGATGAAATCAGAGGACGAACAGAAATTAAGTGAATTTTTGAATTCTCTTTGAATTTTACGTATAATATTTACACATCACACTCATCAGATTCCCAAATCTCCCCGCCACAACTCAGAAGTTCATGGCGTATGGATGGGTTCACCTTGGAATAAGGCACCAACTCGGATGACGCTTCATCCAAATATTTATGTTTTAGCGGATCCTGACCGGGATAGCTTATACATGACCCCTCGATTGACAGGATCAACCAGGGGGGACAACACTTTTGCAGGAACGTCCGGTCAGATGAGGACGTGCATGCTTTTATTGTGACCACGATGTTGTCATCCACCCCGCTATTGAATTAAAATGACATGGCATTTATAGCATGCAAGCTCCAATGTAATCATCAAACAAAAATAGTTTTTGCTGTTACCTGATTTCCTGAATGCAATTCTTTGTTGAATAATAGGTTATATTATTATGTCCTGTTCCTAGAGACAAATATCCGTTATCCCAAATAAATGTGTTATTGACTCGGAGTGAATATTTATTAGATTCACTCTTGTCATCTAATTTATTGAACTCCGTAACAGACAGGGTCTCAAAGGGATTTGAAGGTTCAGTCCCAGAAGGACATTCGAAAGCATCCTTGTGTAAACTATACGGAAGAGAAAACAATGATTACGCGTTTGATTTTACAATCATGACTATCATGAGTATCATGACCTCATTTCGCTACCAAACTAACCGAAAGGGTGAAAGTGTATACAAAACCGCCCCGTCGATCTCGGTTAAAGCAGGAAGTTCCACCTTTCCGGGGAGCGCTGCACTCGACTTGCACAAACTTAAAGTGGGAGGATGTACCGGGTAATCACTGGTAATGTTATAAGAGTTATAAGACACTGCATGATTTGGAGTGGTTAAAGAACATAAAATGAGTGCCAATAGATTCATTTTCAAATTCTCAAACCAACAAGATTTACTACGTGTGAGGTTCCGTCTCCAAATCCTGTTGGTATGAGTTTGCTTCAAAATGTGAGGAAGGCATCACTTGTATATCAAGGCTATTTTTAAGGAAAAGCTAGTGAAATAGGACGTGACTTTGACATTTACAATGAAATTGACAGAATGAAAATTGCGCATATTATCCACCCAGTTCAACATGTTAGCAGCATTGCATTGAGGTCATTCCAATTCCCATTTTTTAATAAAAGCCACATCCTGCTCTTGCATTTAAAGCAATAACTGCAAACTGACGAAAATGTACATGTCGTTTTTACCGATAATTTTATTGGTTAGAAATAAAAGTAACTTTTCTATTAAACTAAATCAAAGGTTTTTAATTAGTTCAGTCAAACATATCCACGAGTGTTACGGTTGGCATGTGCAAAATAAAATGGGTTGCTTGTACAAAGGAAAGCTGTATTCTCTACGACTTTCCCAATTAGAACTTGGTCCACACAATATCTCTCCGGCTTTTTGAGGAACGTCCAGTGGGAAGAACTTGGTCTGCTATAAGCTAATGACCCGTTTTTTGCTGGATGAAATCTGATTGTGGATCGTGCAAAACATAGGGGATTGAGTAATATTCATAAAATATACCCGCAATAAACTATTTGCAAGACTCACATGACATTAGACCCATCTCTTACGTAGGTTCCCCAACTGTCGCACATGAGCAAGCTGTTGTGAATAACAATAAGATCCACTTCTGAATACGGCATCAGTTTGTGGCAGTCTTCATTAAAAAATTTGGGTTTCCAGGAGTCCAACCCCGAATGACTGATGCAAGTTCCGTCCTCGTTCAGGATTAGACCAGGAGCACAACATTTATGAAGTACCACACGGGTCGCAGGGGAAGGACATGTTTTCAATGTGATCACTTTGCTGACCCCTTGTCCACTGATTTCATGGATACAGTATTCGTCGACGGAATAATACCGGATGTGACCACCTCTTCCCTCCGACAAGTACCCATTATCTAACAACACAGTATTCTCCAGTCGAAATGTGGTGTCGTCACTCAGTCTGCCGAACTGCGGCAAATATTTGAAGATCACGGGGTGTGAAATCGGAGCGCTTCGGACCTGCCCGGAGGCGGAAGGACACAGGTCCAACATCTTGGTTTCACTTAACCTGAGGAAAGAGCGAAAAAATATTTCCAAATATTCCAAATAGTTTTAAAGTGCAGGAATCAGTCTTACTGGAACGCTGTGAGGGTATATGAAACAGTTCCATTGTGATCCGTTTGTAACGCAGGTAGTTCCAGACTTCCTGGGGACACCCTTCCCGACTTGCACCGACTTAAAATTGGATTCTTTCTATGAGCAAAGTGCAAACTTTGGGTTTCAAAGCCAAAAAGAATCCCACCTAATATCATAAATAGTTGACAATTCATTTTATTTATTTTTTTGTAAAATGACTTAAAACCTGTGTTTGCTTTTAACAGGGATTACGGAATGAAGAAGAAGAAAATGTGTAGAGGAAATGGAAGCATAATCCAGGAATACAAATATTTTATTAACGATAAGATTTGGCAGTGATTAACTTTGCGGTATTTGGATCTATTTTGGGGCAAGGGCAAATCTAAGCATTAAATAGTAGAGAAGGATCCACCAAACCACACCCAGATAATACCACAAAATTCATGAAACTTTGGGTGATGTTCATTTTCAACAGGAGCGTCATAATCAACCTTCCAATGTTAGACCGGAAGAATTAAGTTGTAGCTATTTGTATCTACAATCACACCAAGCACTTAAAAGAAATTGGGGATGCCTTGTAGACCCATATCCTCGGAATATGGCTTTTGTCAACACACCCACATTCTTCTGAGTCCTTATCGCTAAACATTTTTTGCTCGTGGAATATTATAGCATTTTCCCACATCCTGTCCTTGCTACTGGGTTTGCTAGATAAATATGTTTATAAATATAGAAACAAATCGACAAAATAAGGTTTCTGTATCATACATTATTTCCGTGTCATATCCAAAATATAAACCAAAAATGAATAACAGGAAACTTTTAGCAATTACTTTATTAAAAAGTAATATTAAGTATTACGACGTACGCGTAACACGATTCCGGCGGACCAGTCTGTATCTCATAGCAAATATCAGGATTCCCTTCAGAATGCCGGACCAAATTGTGTGTAAGACCAGGAACTTTGGGTCACGGAAGGAAATGGGCAAGGAAAAGGGAATTAATTCTCAAAATTAATAATAACAAATGGCAAACTAGGTATATAATTTGACTCGTTTAGTGGTATGCAATGTCTATCATCAGAAGTATCAGAAGTAGAATTCTGATTTAGGTATAGTCATCATAAAGTTACGCGTTAATACTGTTTGTTAACGTTTGTTAGTGATATCAAGTTCATGGATACATGACTCATGATAACTGAAAATGCGCTAAATGACTCGACGTTCAATTCTTAAGTTGTTATTTTATGGATGTGTTTTGCTATAATATTTAATTTTGTTAAATGCTGCAACATTTTGGGTGTATTATAATGCATTAAGGGGTTCAGTGAGATCCAGAACTGTAATATAACAGCAAATTATTTCGTAGACTTTTTAAAACTGTACCATGATTATGATACATTATTTATTATAGCGGCGTCTGGTGGTATTAACATAGGTAATGTTAAGTACGGTAAAAACCTTGACTAGGCATTAAAACATTATTTAAATACATATAATATAATGAATACACGAATTGTGATATATGGAAGACTGGATTTGCAAGCACGATCTCATTGCATTATCGCAAGAATCCGTCTACCAGGTTATAGCTAAGAATGACATTATACACTTGCGCACTTGGTCAGCTGCATCTTTGATTAAAGGCTGCCAACTTGAGTGCCTAATTAGTAAGTTAATTGCAAGAATCCGTCTACCAGGTTATAGCTAAGAATGACATTATACACTTGCGCACTTGGTCAGCTGCATCTTTGATTAAAGGCTGCCAACTTGAGTGCCTAATTAGTAAGATAATATGATGTTTCATTAATCCAGGATTATCATACTCGCTAAAGCTTATATACGTATATAGAGTAGTTTTTCTATGAAGTACGCACGCCAATATATATTTGCATTCGCTGATCGCTCTGTCTCAACGATTTTCCACTTGACTATGGGAGGTTCCACTTCCACTGCACGTTATATAATGCAGCAACAACATATTATACTAAATACTAACCTACATATTTTTTATATTTTACTAATAAACAAAATCAATCATAGCCTTGACGGATTATGATGTGTAGGAGTAGTTGGAATGAAGTCACTAACTGTAGAATCTTAGGATGTTGGAAGCACAATTCATAATACATACAGACACTAAATAAATGTCTGTGTCAATTTTGTTTGCACCAGCACTGGTGAGCAATATTATGGAATATTGACATAGACTATGCCAATATTAGCGGCTTCCACTCCTTGGACTACATAGAGATAATGAACAGAACCAGCTTCCGTTGGCTGAGGAGTAGGAGGCTACTCCGTACATTCACAAAATTAAAAAACACAATTTCGTCTTAACCTGAAGTATTCACATGGAAATTAAAACCCCACTGTGACATTTCGCATTTCTTCGTAAGCATATTTTTACTGCTGATTTGCTTGACGTATAATTATAATTACATTACTAATCCGAAAACCACATCCTTTTTAGTCACAATAATAGTTTCCAACCACAACCATCCAGCATAGGAGTACAGTGTCAATGTTAATCTTTCTACACCCCCAGTTACTCACGTTCGCGATAAGTTGTTTTATTTCAATAATATTGTTGCTCTTGATAGCAGCTCCTCAGGGTCAAGTATGAATTTTCGTTTTACTTCAACCTTTCTCATGGTGGTCCACCTGTGGGTGGTTGTAATATCCACCGAATCTCCACCGATGGAAGATGGTGACATTGAGGGTGAGGACATGAATTATGGGGAGCAATGGGACCCGCTGCTACTGCGACCAACGGATAACACAACTCGGCACACCCTCAAACTTTGCAAGGGTGCCAGGATATCCCCTGGAGTCGTGGAACTGCCGGCGTTATACGTTGGTGAAGATGGATCGACTGTACATTACGTTTCCCTTTCTTACAAGTAAGGCATGCCTACTTATCATATCATTATATATGTGTTTAAGCAAATGAAATTTCGAGTGGTAACTCATAAATATCCTCCTTCTGTTTACTCCAGTTTGAGCGAAAGTAATGCCCTTCACAAGTGTCCGTACGGGGAAGAAACTTATCCAGAGCTCAATGTCACAATTTCAATGGCCGTTGACGACTATTATCTTCAGCTAAATCATACCCAACAACATGAGGTCCAGCTGAAGCACTTACTGATGTGGGAGAATGGCTACCTGTCGGTAGGCAACCAGCCTGAGCTGCAGTCCATAGTTTACCACTCGCCGGAGGAGTTTTGCATTCAAGAAATTAAGTAAGTTTATTTTTCTGATGCATACAACATCTCATAAGGTTATCAGAAAACAGTTATATAAATATTTGCTCCCATTTATAGAGGCTTCGAGTTTACCTTAAAAATTTGCAAACCTCCAAAAGAGCGAGTGACCCTCCCAAAGTGTTGTCCCCCGGGACAAATAGTACACTCCACACTGGGCTGCATTACCGTCGAAAATTATTCAACGTGGGAGCCGGAATACTTTGAAGAGGACAGTCAACTGCTTGTGCCTTACTCCAAGGTCAATCCCGGTTTGGAGTATATCCTTCTCAATTGCTCAAACGGAATGGAGTTTTGGATGGATGACGGATGCGACGAGTAGGACATACACACATTGAACGCAAACCCGCTATTTTGCAATATTTAATAAGACCTCTAATCATTTTTTTTTTGCAGGCACCATCCTTCGACAAATGATCGACTTGCCTTTATAGGCCCTCATCGCAATTGGATATACTTAACTCCAGACGCAAAATACTGTCTTGATCTTGTGTATCATGAGTCCGACCAAGGTCACACCTCCATCCGGTCCACCGCCATACTCTGCGCTGGAGCCAAGGAAAGCTCAGAGGACGAGGTAAAGGAACCAGGGGTTTCCTACGTGTACATGGTCTGCATGTACATTGGAGCATTTTTCCATTTTCTCACCGCCTTCGTGTACGGGGTCACCTGGCCGAAGCAAAACATCCATGGGAAAACCCTATTCTCCTGTACGCTCAGCTTGTTCGCCATGAAGCTGATGATGGGAAATGCGCACTTGATGGGTCTCCTCGAGACGGTGGAGCAGGACTGGGCTTGTGTGGCGAACGCCATTGGAGCGCAGTACTTTATGATTGCGTGCTTCACGTGGTTGCTCATTGTGAACATTGACATGTGGTTGAAATTCAGGTGGTTAATTAGTAATTAAAAAACTAAATTAGCTCGAGCTCGCTTGCAGAATGCATGATATGACTTGTCGACTATGATGATCCATAGGTCCATAATTCGTTCCGGAACAGGCGCCCTGAAACGCTATATAGGGTACTCTTGTTTGGGTTGGGGGTTACCCTTGGTCATCACTGGGATTTCGGTCATCCTTAATTTTACTTTCACGTTGGTGATTTATAACGTACAGTTCAGATTTGGCTACCAGAGAGAATCCCTTTTACGACATTTGACCTTTCGTTATAGGTGTCGCTCATCCCGGATCCTCATTCCTGAGTATGGAAAGCGGATTTGTTTTGTGGTTTCTTGGGCCCAGGGCTACTACATCTACTACATCCTGTGTGTAATTATGACGTTAACGGTATTTCTGGCTTTGTTGACGCTGAAGGCGATTTACGGCGTGAAAAGCATGTCCTGTGGGATACGAAAAAGCCAAGAGGATAATGTGTAAGAAATTAACTAATAGTAATATATTTAGCATTTTGAGCTAGAAAGGAAATTTGCGGTGGTTTGATACTACTTTTATTGTACATGTTCAGCTATCTCCTGTTTCTCAAGTTGAGCGTCATTATGGGCTTCAGCTGGGTGTTTGAAGTGATCAGTTGGTTGGCCACAGAGGAGGAGCATGGGAATGATTGGTGGTGGATCGTGTTCGATATTTACAATGCGCTTTCGGGAATACTCATTTTTATCATATTTGTCTGCAAACGGAACACGTTGAGCTTGCTGGAACAGACCCACCCCTGTTTTAAAGGTGGGAGGAATATAAATCACATTTAGTTTTGTAAACATTTATGCTTACCTGTTACTAACTTAACCGAGTGTATATAATATTTATATGTTACAGCTATTATTGGAGGATTCACCAAGATTACGGCAGTTTTCACCAGTGAGGCGGTCTCCACAAGTGCTACAGGAAGTACTGGGTTAACACCACGAGACCCGTCGTCTGGAGCTGTGTGTACAAAGATGTGAATATACTTATGGTGGACCACAAAAAGGAGTTGAAGGATATACACTAATAACCAATGCATTTTCATGAAAAGCATTCCACTACTACAAGTAGATTATTTATAGCCATCGCATCGTGCATCATTATCACTAGACTTACTACTGTGCATTTAAGCATGCTTAAGTAATATCTGCTGATTTGTCTAATATCTATCTATCTAAAGTATCGACAGTCATGAAATGAACTACCTGCGACTGCGACAGCATGTCGGAGGGTAAGCATAATCATAAGTAAAATGGTTTAAGATTTTAAAAAATTAGTGCACATGGAACTTGAAATTGAAAACGCGGAATATCCTAGCTCGTTAGCTCTGAAAAATAAGAATGTTTATTTTTTTTGCCAAAGATTATGCTTTTATGAAAGATTATGAAAGTAAACTGATTGCAATAGCTTTTTATGCTTGATATGACTTGTTTTTGGAGAAGTAGCAGACTGAACATACTTTTCACTATACTATCATTTGCTTGCTTTGTCTGATTGTGAGTCATCCTTCGATCAAAGTTTCGAACACGTGTTCATTTATCATTGAAAACGATAGGGATAAGCATTGACTCTCCATTCCGGAACACGTCACGCTACGAGAAGAGTAACTTAGGAAATTGGGAAATCGTCAGATCCTCTTATGTCCGCTTGCTCCACTTACTTAATAACTTTTGTTAGATAGCATTATATTACTTTAATGTCAAATAATAACGGTGGGTATAAGTATAATTCTGATTGATTCGTACATACTTATTTACCTCTAACATTAATATTGAAGAAGGTTTCCATTCAAAATAAGTTTCAATCTTTCAAAAAATAAACCTAAGGCAAGAATATTGTACGATTAGTTGTTAGTTTTTTTTACTAACAACTAACAACCAAGAACAAATAGTATGCAAATATAGATTATGTAATAGGGTGGCGTATATTATGCAGTAGGTGTCTTAATAATCCCAATCGGCTAGCCAATTCAGTTAAAATAAAAGTTTTTGCTCCATTTACACCGAAAAGTTATTATTGTCATACGTCATAATGTGCAGTTTACTTTTATTGCTGGCATCCTTTTTCTAATCCTTTGCTATATATGTACCTCGTGATAAGCTTATCGTGCCACAGAATTTGTTTGCAATCCCAAATTTGATATCCGTCAGTAAACAACAATAGTAAATATAATACGAAGCACAGATAACATAACAAAGGCAAAGGTACACGCCCGTTTTTGCGTTAGTTGTATATTATATACGTTCCGCAGTTCCGCTTTCCTCACATCTGACATTATGACCATTTTTATTTATGGATACATCGTTTAAGCATTTTTGAAAACTTGGCATTTTATCAGCAGCCAAAAATGGGTACGTGGATCTGGATAATCTTTCTTATAGTCATTGTCCCTCCAGAAAGCTACGTCTCTGAGAAAATTAGTATCGAAAACCCAACTGTTAACTTCCAAAACTGCACATCAACGTCAACTCCAACGCGTAATGCTACATTTAAACAGTGTTGCCCTCCAGGTTTAGCGTTTTCTTCCAATGGATGTGTGGCATATTCTGAGCTTGGCCACTGGCAACCTGACTTTCTGGACGAAAGCAGTTTTAAATTGGTATCGTTTGCAAAAGTAAATCCGACGCGGTGTCTAAAGCCTTTGGAGTGTGAAAATGGTTACGACCTTTGGATTAACGATGGTTGCGACGAGTAAGTGTTCATTTTATTTTCGATAAAAATACAAATACTTTTAATGTATTTTTATTTCTTTCATTTTCTTTAATGTTCAAGGTATTATCCAGCACTAAACGGGAGTTTAGCCTTTATAGGGGCTCACCGAAGTTGGAGATTTCTGCCGGACAGCGTTGACTACTGTTTCGCTCAGCTGCCCTTAGGATCCATTGTCCAGTCTGTGGCTGTATTGTGTTCTGGAAACTTGACTTTAGAGAGTCCAGAGAAAATACGCATTTCGTATGTGTACATGGTCAGCATGTACATTGGGGCATTTTTTCACCTGGTGACCGCACTCGTCTACGGAGTTAGCTGGAGAAGTCAACAGATTCCTGGGAAAATCCTATTCTCCTGCATGATAAGCCTGACTGCAATGAAGCTGTTGGTTGGGAACGGGCACCTGATGGGACTCAAGGGCACAGTGGAGCTGGACGGGAAGTGTGTTGCAAATGGGATTGGAGCGCACTTCTTTCTAATAGCTAGCTTCACCTGGCTCCTCATTGTCAACCTCGACCTATGGAGGAGACTGTGGTACTCCCATTCCAGTTTGCAGACTAATTCTAAATCGTCCAAAGGCTTCCTGTATTACTCCCTATTTGGATGGGGATTTCCTCTAGGAGTAGTTGGGATTTCGGTGGTGCTAAACTACACCTACCCGTGCGTGAGTTGTCAGTTTTGCACAAATTGTTTATTTAAATGGTCCACACATCGTTTTATTTTTGGAATTGGAACTTAGATGCCGTTCCTCCCTCGTGCTCATTCCCGAATACGGGAAACGGCTATGTTTCGTGGCTCCCTGGGCACAAGGCTATTATCTTTACTACATTCTCGGGATTTTAATGGGATTGACGTGCATCCTGGCGGTGCTCACTTTGACAGCGGTGTACAGGGTGAAAAGGCAGTCCGCAAATTTAAGGACAAATCAGGAGAATATGAACATGTAAAATGAAATGTATAAAATGAATTGTGCAGACAATGACAATATACCTATGACAGTCAGTATTTCATAAAAACTGTATTTTTCTAGCTTCCTCTTGTTACTCAAAATGAGTTCAGTCATGGGCTTGAGCTACATATTTGAAGTTATTAGTTGGGCGGCGGCGGCCAGGAAAGTGGATGGTGGAACTCACTTGGGGTGGCTGTGGATGATTTTCGATGTGTACAATGCCCTTTCTGGCATCCTCATTTTCATCATTCTTGTTTGCAAACAGGCGACACTTGCATCATTGTTTAAGGAGGCTCATCCCACTTTCAAATGTGAGTTTCACTTTCATAAAACTTTTGATTGACACACTTTGATTCTAAATACTTCGATTTAGCAGGTGTCGTCGCAGGAATGTTTACAAAGTTAACTTTAAAATTAAGTTGTAAGTCAGCCTCACCCTCAACTCCAGCTCAAAATTTAGAAGTTATTACAAAAATGTAAGTCGTAAGTGGAACAAGTTGACAATCTACAAATCAAACGACATTGCAGTTCATAAACGTCATTTAAATTCCTGGTAATAAATGGTACGTCGGTCGGGAGGAATTCCAGGTTTCCTTAATTCTAATTCTTATGAAATTATTTATCATTTGCATCTTATTTTCTAATCTCTTTCCAAGCTAAAGTTGCCGTTAGTATTATGGATTTACGTATTAGCGTCATTTATAACAATAACACGATTCCCCATCACGAGCTTGCCTGGTTCCTTGTCAGCGCGAAGCGAAGTCATACACTGTTTGTATTGCATATTGAATATGTAATGTAATTGCTGCAAATTTTTCTTGTGCTGTATAAAGAAAGATGAATATAGCGTTCTATGTTGTCATTATATCTCATATCTTCTCATCATTGTTGCTAACAAAACACGAGGATGGAAAGGATGGCGTGCAGAGGAGAATCATGTTTGTTTGTACAAAGAAACAGAATCGCGTTCTCTCATCTCATCCACTTTCGTCGAGGATATATGGTCCCTACACTGTACGGAACACAAAATACCATTTAACCTAATTAAGCAAATAAATACTAATCTATCCTAATTTAATAAACTTAACATGACGCGGTTGACTTGACAAACATTACGCTGAACATTGAAAATACTAGATGATGATGCGATGACTGTTACTTGGCATGGATAATATTTTCATGGCATACTAAAACTTGGGTAATGCATTTTTAGGGCACAGACAGGCAGCGCAATTTTATGGACAGACAGAATGGAAATATGTAGTGTGTGATGGATTGAAATATAAAATTAAAAATGTGATGTACAGTACGGTAATCTGTTCAGTTAGCGCCACAAAAAATAATAGACCACACTCTTCTGACCAGAAACTGTCAGAGCTCTGAAGCTTCGCTCGAGTGGGAAAAAAATATTTACATCACGCAATAGTTCCCCTTCGGAAGGATGACACATTATGCAAAAGGCCATTTTTCGGAATGGTCCAATGCACAGCGGAAAACGGAATTAGTATGGGGGAAGCTGGATTCGAAAAGTGAACCAAACACTATCACATCACAGGATCCCCATCAACACTAAATGTACAACAACCTTTTTGTCCCTTTACACCATCACTAAAAATTCATATTTTAGAGAGAGTACTGCGACAAGGCCATGCAGTGGCAGTGAGTGAATAATCTTTTGTCAAAACAAGGCTTTTATACCTTACGTAAATGCGACAAACATACAAAAATACAGAAATTATATTTTGATTGAGATTGAGATGCCCAATAAATTTTCATAATTACTTTTATGCTTGGACTTTTGTAGTGAAATTGGAAATATATTTTTTCCCTTGGTCAAGATAGGTTACGGTTAAGTCAATATGTACAGCAATGTGGATAAGAAAATGGGAGATGGTGGAAAAGTCGCAAAACATGCATTCGATGATGCGATGGTGCTGATGATCATTTCTTGACGAGGAATAGGAGCATGCGGTTGAATATATATTGGAGAATTTGTATGTGTGTCTGTTTAGTAGTGTCTAGTGTCTACTGTCTAGTAATTGCCAAACGAGCCCAACGATAATGTCTCAAAGGCAAAAAAGTGTTTACCAAAAAACCTTTCTTTCTTGACTGACTGTCAACATAAAGGCTAATTTTTGTGGTTTTTTGAGAGAAGTTAAGGAAAAACTCGTATTTTCATATTTTTGCAACTTATTTTCTTGCTCCGTGTACCGTTCTATGATATTTTGATATAATATGCTATTGCTTGATATACAATTTAACGCTCGCCTCCACAGAAGTAACTCAGCGTAGTACATATACGAGCAGAGAGTTCACGTTTGCGTTTAGAAATATAATGCATGATTACTGATGATCCTGCTCATCACGACTATTCTGATCTCGCTCGACTCGACATCGACGACGAGTTTTTTTGTTGTGCACGGAACTGTTAGGATTTCGTCTCTGTTATTGAGCGAGGTAATTAAGTATCACGGAAAAACTCGTTTTGTACCAATACAAAAATCATATGCCTAGGTGTGCATAAAATGTGAGGAGAGGATGTATAATAAACGATGAACCAGCAGGCATAATCCTCTGGGTGACTGTGGACTGTGGTATGTTTATGTGATCGGTTCGGTATACATTACATACTAACCACAGTATATTGAGATTACCTATGCAAAATTTAGTGGTGTTGAGAGTCTAGCTTGGCTTACCATCACAAGTTGTTGTTTCCCGAATTCTTTACTTCTTGTATCACCACGACCCTTTTAATATTTACACACAGAGAAGATGTACCTAAAAAGATTGCTGTGACATGCATCCTTGTTCTTGTTGTATAGTATTTGCCAACTTGATATCTCCGTTCACATTTTAAGGCACCTCAACGAGTCTACCAGAAACTTATTCCAGAGCAGGCACGTCCATATCCAAAGGAGGATTACCTCCACCGGTATGTGCCCCAGAGCCATCCAGTACTTTAACGGAACGTACACATAAAACCATATCCTTCATTAGGAAGCCCACACAAAGCCATATCATTCTACAGAAATTACCCGGACGTTCACCGAAGTGTTTCAATGCCATTGCTAACTCCCATAAGGCATGTTTCGGTGTTCGCTAAGGAAATATTTGGTGGGGTGTGGGATCAACTTTTATGAAACTAATTATTCATTACTACTCTACAAACCGCGTAGTATCTTTTCCAGTCAATAATACTTTCCAGCCATAACCTTCCAGGAAAAGCAGACTGCTTTCTCCTGCATGTGATCTAAGTTTCTATTCCAATAATGCTCTTGGTCTCGATACCAAGCTCTCCAGGTTCAAGAAATGAATTTTCGTTTTGCTTCCACCTTCCTCGTGGTCAACCTCTGGGTGGCAGTGTTCTCCTCCGAGTCTCCTCCGATGGAAGATAGTGACATTGAGAGTGATACAATGGCCTTTATGGAGGAGGAGGAGGAGGAAGAACTGCCACCAACTGATAACACAACTCGTCACACCCTCAAACTTTGCAGGGGTGCCAAAATATCCCCAGGAGTGGTGGAGCTGCCATCGTTGTACATTGCTGAAGATTTTAATAATAAAGTGCATTACGTTTCCCTCTCTTACAAGTACGACATGCTTGACCACATTCGAGTTACTTATACCAATTTAAAATTTATTTCATGTCGTAACGCATAAAGGTCTCCCTTCTGTGTTCTCCAGTTTGAGCGAAAGTAACACCCTTCATAAGTGTCCGTACGGGGAAGAAACTAATCCAGTGGCCGATGTCAAAATTTCAGTGTCCGTTGAAGGATACTACCGCTGGCAACATGACACTCCGGAGGATGATATCAAACTGGAGCAAATCCTTATTTGGGAAAATGGCTACTTGTCAGTGGGGAACCAGTCCGAACTACAGTCCATAGTATACTACACCCCGGAAGAGTTTTGTATTCACAAAATCAAGTAAGAGTACAATTTTTCTTAACTTCCCACAATAAGCAGGGCATTAGTAACAAATTATTCGCTATTTGCTCCCGCATATCTAGCGGAACCGAGTTTACCTTTAAAATATGCGAATCTCCGAAGGAGAGAGTTAGTCTCCCAAAGTGTTGTCCTCCGGGACAAATAGTACACACCACCAAGAGCTGCGTTACCCTCGCTAATTATTCAACGTGGGAGCCGGAATACCTTGAGGAGGCCAGTCAACTTCTTGTGCCTTACTCCAAGGTCAATCCCATTTTGGAGTACAGCCGCCTCGATTGCGAAGACTTTGAATTTTGGGTGAATGACGGATGCTCCGAGTATGATATACAAGCAACAATTCAACTTGGACGCAAACACCTGCAAACCAACTTCCACAACCGTTAATGTCCATAAATATATATTTTTAGGCATCACCCCACGACAAAAGGGCGACTTGCCTTTATAGGCGCTCACCTCAACTGGAAATACTTAAGCCCTGACGCAAAATACTGTCTTGATCTTGTGTATGATGAGTCCGAGGAATCCATCCAGTCCACCGCCATACTCTGCAGTGGATCCAAGGAAAATTCAGAGGAGAAGGACAAAGTGGGCATTTCCTACCTGTACATGGTCTCCATGTACATTGGATCATTTTTCCATCTTTTGACCTCTGTCGTGTACGGGATCACTTGGTCGAAGCAAAACATCCATGGGAAAACTCTATTCTCCTGCACGCTCAGCTTGTTCGCGATGAAGTTGATGATGGGAAACGCGCATCTGATGGGTCTCATCGGCACAAAGGAGCAGACGGGGGGCTGCGTCGCGAACGCCATAGGTGCCCATTATTTCATAATTGCCTGTTTCACGTGGCTGTTCATTGTCAACATGGACATGTGGTTGAAATTCAGGTAAGGTACGTATGCCAGTAATTAGCTCGAGCTTAATTGTAAACTCTAATAATGGGTTTCGCGTCTATTTTATGATCCATAGATCCATGATACGTCCCAATACAGGTTCTTCGAAACTGAAACGCTTTATAGGTTACTCCTGCCTGGGTTGGGGTTTCCCCCTTCTGGTGACTGGGATTTCGGTCATTCTTAATTTTACTTTCACGTACGTACTTTACTTTTACTTTACAGCTTCAATAATGCGTCAAGGGGTATCACATGCCGCCCTCTTGACGTTTCTTTAAAGGTGTCGCTCGTCCCGGGTCATCATTCCTGAATATGGAAAAGCGATTTGTTTTGTGGCTCCATGGGCTCAGGGCTACTACATCTACTACCTCCTGTGCGTCATCATGACGTTAACGGTCATCCTAGGTTTGTTAACCTTAAAGGCGATATACAGTGTGAAAAGTTCATCCAGTGGAATACGAAAAAGTCAAGACGATAATATGTGAGGAATAACAATAAGATATATTTAGCATTTCTGAGGGAGCCAGGAAAATTGCGGTGGGTAAAGTTATATTTGGGTATATTTTAAGCTATCTGCTGTTCCTCAAGTTGAGCGTCATTATGGGCCTCAGCTGGGTGTTTGAAGTGATCAGTTGGTTGGCCACCAAGGAGGAGCATGGAAATGATTGGTGGTGGATCGTGTTGGATTATTTACAATGCGCTTTCGGGAATCCTCATCTTTGTCATATTTGTCTGCAAACGGGCCACTTTGACCTTGCTGGAACAGACCCATCCGGTTTTTAAAGGTGGGAACGGGGGTTTGAAATTGCCACATTAATTTTCTAGTTTCCATATATTTATTCGCATGGGTTATTTTGACGGAGTGTATCTGTTGCAGGGATTATTGGAAGATTCGCTAAGATTACATCAGTTTTCACCAGTGTGGCCTCCACAAAGTCCACCCTGAGCACCGGGGTGGCACCAGCAGAGCCGTCAGCTGAAACTGCGAGTACAAAGGTGTGAACATAGGACGACAAAGGGAGTTGTAGGTGGATGCCACTTTAAAAACACCTGTTACATCAAATGGATTCCACTGGAATTTGAATTTTAGTCATCACCTCACTATGCATGATCACTGTCGCTCTAGATTTTAACTGTACTCTGATATGTCCTATCGTGTTTTTAAATAGTCTAAATTATTGCCAGTCATGAATTATTCACGACAGGATATCAGACAGGTATAACAAAACTAAAAAGTAAAATAAGTTTGGTTTAAAAGTGTTTGTGTTTTGAACTTGTTAGTGCACAAATTCGAAATGTGGATATTCTTTCAAAGGAGCTCGCTGGTCCCGAAAAATCTAATTGAAGCGAGAGTTTCCCAAATGTTTAGATTACATATCGATAAAATATGGCGCCTATAGATTTACAAAATTGCGTTTTTGCTAAAGATACAAAGTTTACTACAATTTTACGGCATGTTTGATTAAAGTCAACTGTTTGCAAGAGTGCTTTGCTTGATAGTTAATTTTTCAGGAAATTGTCAGCAGACTAATCTGACATTCAGTATAAAAACGCGAATCGCGTAGGATGCGATAAAAGTTTAAAATACCTACATTTAGATGCAAAATCTATGCTAGTAGTATATAGTTTCAGCCATAATTTCAAAATCTGAATCTAATTTGCTATATAATAATTTTAACATTGTAAAAACTATAATTTATATTTCAATTCCACACTAATATTATATCTCGAAGATCTCGAAACAATTTCAACTCCAGGAATTCTTGTTCTAGATTAGAACTTAGAACCTAGATTTGTTTGAACCCCATATAACAATGTTTGCATGAAGATTTATACAATGTTAACTAACTAAGATTTTTCTTGCTATTTATTAACGTGTTCCATAATAGATTCATCAAAAAATCTTTAGTTTCCAATATTTATTTGGGAATTTGCTTTCCCTTGGCCATTATTATTCCACAATAATTCAAAGAGTATCAGTTAGTGTAAATCTGACTAAACTAAATCTGAATCTAAAACTAATTTTTATGAATACATCGCATCGAAACCGTTTTGAAAGCTAGAGTTGTCAGCTTCAGCCTTACAAAAATGAGCGCATGGGTCTGGATAAGCATTCTCTATAGCCGTTCTCCTACCAGTTAGTTACTTTTCTAAAAAAAAATAGTATTAGTAACCAAACTATTCGCTTCCAAAACTGTAGATTAACAACTCTAAACCGAGCGGAACAATATGCTGGTTGATTTGGATTTTTGTGTGCATGCATATCCCCCTGTGCCATAATAAGTTTCTTTTTCATGCATCTTGCAACTTTTCCTTGTCCTGTCCTGTTATCTGAAAGTCTACAAAACCCCATGTCAAAGTCCCATTATACTGAAAGGTATTTTGACTTTACGTTTACGTCGGTTTATTTCATTTATTAAGGAGTGCGGAGCAATCCTTATTGAGAATGGCCTGAAAGTCTGGCCGTCCGGCCGTCCGGCCGGCCGGCCGTCCGTATACTCGATAACTCTCCAAC
>JAANSN010000939.1:0-41945 GCA_036850665.1 Dicranocentrus wangi | reverse complement strand
AAGAGATTCTTGCGAATAAATTATATTGGAATTAAATTGAATACCATGACTTGAACTAGCACATTGAAGAAGCCTTTCACATTTCGTGAGCCCTGTCCTGGTATCGCACCAGCACGCTGTGCAGCCATCATTATAGTAATGGCCGTGGGGACATTTCTCTAAAATAATTTTTACAATTGAACAAGTGCTTAGTAAAATGCAAGGATTATGATTTCATTTCATGTCGCCGCACCGCAAGTTTTTACTAATTTTATAAAAGTGTAAACTTACGGGTGATCCGCCAAGAATTTGTCACAGAACAAAATAAGCTTGCTACTAGAATGATCCATATCCAAATGTTATTTCGATATTTAAATCTGAGATCCATGTTGTTGTACAAAGTTACAAACTCTTCTCCAAAAACCCCTTCCCTCTAATGCAGCACGTTTTTTAGTCTACTAATCAAACACAAAGATTCGAAGATGTTTCGTGATCGCCATTTAGGAAACGTCTTGTTTAAATATCTGATAATCAATTATCCACGAGTTAATCAATAATGGTCACAGTCACAACGCGTTAAACTTTTTGAATTTTTGTCAGGAACACGAACACATCATGAATGTAGCGGTTTCAGCACAGACACGATATGGAAATGGAATATAGCGAATAAAATGTTTTCCGTTCCTTTTGCAACGCGTGCCCAACAAAGCACCCTTCTCTGTCTTTCAAGAAAAGCGAAATGAAGTGAAATATAAAATCGAATCATGTACCAGAAAAATGAAAACACACGCATTGTTTCGATTATTACTACAAAAAGCAACAATAATAACAACAATTAATAGCAGGTCTTTTAATAAGCGGATGGAATGAAAGTGGAATATAGTCGGCCAGTAGATCATCGTGTCTCTGGGTCATCATATCCCATTCAATCTGTCTATCATCATATATCCCATTGACAAAACCATGTACACCGATATATATCTTTTTATAGCTCGATGAAGCAACTAACTACTACTGTTGTAGCATTAGTGTGTCTGACTCTGAATTGTCTGATAGCATTTTTTTTATGATGAGGTTTGTCACAGAGAATATTCCCACCACACGGTAACTTTTTTATCCTTGGGTGCAAACCCGTAAACACTTCATTCCCCTGAGAAAATGCAAGTGATCTCACTGACTGAACTAACAGGAGTAATCAAGGATATAAATAGTGTACGGCCATAGAAGAAGAAAAAAAAAGTTCCCATGTATTCATTCCTCCCTCATTCTTAATTACTGGTTAGTATGTCCTTTTCCTTTTCTTCAATGCTCCGCAAAAAGGCATATATATATCAGTGAGAAAATGGCAACTGCAATGAAATTTCCGGTTTGGATTTTCTAAGAGACCGGTAACTGCTTTGTAAATCCTATGCACATAAATAAAAACAGACTTGTTGTACATTTGTTTTCAGTTCATTTTTTATCAGCTTGATGTGACGAATTGATGATAACCATCGGTTTCCTTTGGGTGCGTAAAAGCATATTCTTTGCTATCAGAAAAACCGCAAAAATGGAGGTACAAAAGATGTGAATACAAATGTCATTCAGTGAAGGCAAGGCAAATGGTAATTTGAGCGACTCGTTGCTACTTCGTTGATTTAATGTCATACAGTCACAAATACGCTCAGGTAATACAACGGCTTGTTTTCATTCAGGTACCTGCGCTTTACATGTACAAACCTAAACAACTAATATCTACTAACAGAAAAATAACACAAACCATAATGAGTAACAAATACAATTAGAGTCATAACATTTCAGTTTAATCTATATTATAACTTTCAATAAGCTGCGAAAATAAAACAAAATCATTACGAAAAATAAGTATATGGAGTGAGGATTAGGATAATATTCAGTCTATACAAATAGATGCATTTTCAATCTTACCTGCCGGTATTAATTTCGTTAAAAGCGCCGCACAGTCATGTAACAGCTTCTTGAGTTTAAACTTTTCGGCAACCTCCATAATCTCCTTCATTTCCGCAATCGAAATGTCTTCTGTAGGATCCTCTGGAAAGAAGCTGCCAATGTACAAATACTAGAAGTGACAAAAAATATAACACGCTCAAAAATTTTCGCTTGTGTCACCTTGCTTTGATCCACATGAAGACAAAGTGGATTCAATTAGAAAGATTCTCACACATGGTCAAATATAAATGACTGGACTTAACGCACGACGACTTACATTTAGCATTGCAGTAAATGCAATAGGATTCAAGTCCGGAAAGGTCACCAAAGCCTCCAACTCTGACGCCTCGCGTCCTTCCTTCCAGTAGGCCTCAACGCGACTCAAGATGTCACAAAAGACTTCAGAATGAAGTGAGAGGAAGAACCTGTGCGCTCTAACGACAACTTTGGCGTCACCTTCACCAACCCAAAACTTGCAATCAAAATAGAACCTGGGATCGTTAGCGTCCTCCATTCCGATACGCCACATCTTGGAGTAGAAATCTTCCAACGTGTCACCTCCACCTGGTTCACGCCAGTCGTCCTCCATAATCACGGCAGGATGATTTTCCTCTCCTGGAGAACTAGCCGATTTGACATTAACCACCACCGGAAGGGGAGGAAAGTCAGCTTCAACAAATACGAACTCCATCCTGTTGTTGTGCTCCTGCCTGATAATGAATCAAAGTAATGTGTTATTTCTAAATGTGAAAATAACACCAAAAATTAATTTAAAAAATGTAAACTCACTCTGGTACCAGGGCTGACTGCTGGTCACTAATAATCAGGTGGATTAATAATAGTTGGGGTGGTGGATCTGGTAGAATATTTAAAAAAAAACTCGAACTTCAAAGACAGCAGGAACTAGCAATCGCGTTGCTTCCTTTTCTTTGTGAAATGAGATGGGTGGGAGGCAGTAATCAATGCTGTTAAATGACACAGGTGATACTTGTGTAATTTTTACCTATGCATAATATTAAAAGGTTTTGTTTTGAGATTGATTATTATGAATTATGATTATGATTGATCTTGAGATCCTCTGAGTTCCGTCTTCCGTCCGTAGAAGGAGGATTTAGGTATTATTATGCTTTTATTGTTTAAGAATTTTTAAAGCAGCAACCAGCAAATGATGCATACACACAACTTTTAACAAACCAAATGCATATATCATCTTCATACCGAACCGAATATCATTATTATCTAAATGCATCATTCCTTCAACTAGCCAAAGCATTAAACTTGATCGACGTTCAACTTCAACCTGTTCTCTTAAATCTGCGATGATGGATGAATTAATTATGAATTCCCATATTGCCACTGAAATGAAGTGTGCATCTATCTTCTCGTTCTGCCGAATTTTCCTCTTATAATAATCTCCTGGTAATTAAAAATTAAATTTTACTCAAGTTGTAATATTACTGTACTCAAACTTGCTAGCGTATTATGAAATTTCGTATAGTATAAATTAGCTTGCCGTCAGCCAGTTAATCTAAATAAGGTTTCTATTTTAATATGACTTGGGGAAAAATGCCAATAAACATGGTTCGATCATCATAATACTAACAAATTATTCGATTCTTGCCCTTAGAATTAGTACAAAAATGTATAATAGTTTAATAGTTTCTCCGTCCTTCCTGCCCATGCCCGACCCGAGTTGGTTCTTCTGTCTTATTACTATTTTACCACACGTCTTGCCCGGTCTGGTTGGTTGGCTTTGGCTAACTCATTTCTTAGCTATAATATGGCTGTTGTAGGTCTGGGTGACCGTGTGGTGGTGGCTGTTGTGCATATCTTATCTTATACGGTTGTGTTATCCTGTGTTGTACTCGTGACTAACTACCAACACAAGATATTATTCATTTTCAATAATTCAACATACCTGCCTGAAATAGCAGCTTCAAGGTTAATTAGTCCATTTAGAGCCAACAAGCAACGGTAGCGTACATATAATGCTCATGGAAATCATTGATGATGACTATTCGGAGGCGACTTGCGGTTTTACCATTGCATTGCTGCTGTAAATATTATGTGGTAAATTCCACCCTATGTAACTACCTATTCCCGTTCTATTCTAATCATTTTATTTCATGCAAACCTAAACCTTCATCTTTAGACCTGAGGTAGGGTCATTTATCAAAGTTCACAGTGCCTTAATCTTCGAAGCAGGTAAGGTTAAGTTGTGTTGACATACTAATGCACTGCACCGGACTGGTTCTGGTATGCATCATTTTATGTGCCTCATAGTCATATATTATAGGTACCTAATCCAACTTTATATATAGGTAATTCGCTATAGACTATACGCCATTAAAGGTACCACATAAGGGGCATTAGAGACATGTTCGTTTCCAGGTGGTAGTCAACTTGACATTGGGCATTGGGAGATTGCCATCCACTTTTATTCATCTCCATAATTCACACTCACGCTGCGGTCGCATTGTTCCTTTATCTGAAGTAGAAGTCGGAGTGTTAATGAATTGGTTCCCTGAATAATATTTTGTGTACATATGGAAAACTCTTGGAACACACAACAAAAACGGTCACTTTGGGGGATCGCGATCCACCACGCACAGCAGGTGAAATTACAATTGTGTGTCGTTCTGTACCCTTCCCTCTCTCCATAATTCCCAGGTAGGAAGTAAGAGTTCTACAACTGAAAGCCAAACTGAAAGGAAGAAAATGTTGACCAAGTATACATATTACACATTTCCCATCTCCAGACGAGCATTTCGTCTCATATTTTATGATGGCTTTACATAGGTTTTTAGTTCACTGCACAGCTCAAGTAGCTCAGCTCTGCTTACTTACAGATATCCCATATATCCTGGAAACCTTTGTTTATTTGCTTGTCGAGTCCTCCCAAATAAGAAGTCCAAAAAATCCAAATCATCATGTCCATAGTACACACAAACCGTAGTGGTTCAGTTCAGAAAGTCATAATATGTACGAATTAACCCGAGAAACTTACAAAAATGAACATGCTACGATCACCCTTCGAAAAAACAGATCAGAGACGGTGAGACCATGTCGTTCAATATTACTATCGATCTCAACACACATTAGCCTATGGCGTGCATGACATGTCATAGTAAGTCATCATGAGTAGATTGCATGAATGAAATAGGAAAGGTAATAAGAGAACGCGAACGTCAGCAGGCAGACCCCTCATTGCCAAGTCACTGACTGTCACTCAACAATAATGCAATTGACTAGAGAGAGGAAAGCGTCAGTAAAAGCACTTTTCCCCTTCCATGCTCTCCCGGCTTCCCTCCTATGTGGACTCTGGATGGACTTTGTACTTTGTAGACTGTGTGTGTGGATGTGGATGGATGGGAACGGGAAACTGGGAATAGCCATCGTCGTCAACTCTCTAAAATCGAAGTTTTTCTGGATATATCGCGTGTTGGCCCAGGTAGTCGTGGTCGGTGGTGATGGTGAATGAACCAATGTTTACTTGGTCGGTGGGTTGTGTTGTTGGTTGCTGATACATCAATAATACATAGGTTCTCCAGAACAAGATTGTATAATACACGTTTTTTTGGCAATTGGAATTGTTAAATTAAGTAGTATCCGTCTATACGTAGGTGGTATGACGGCGGCGACGGACTTGGAGGAGTGATCTTTTTCTGTATTCATATTGTTGTGACCACACACAACCACAGTACCTAAATACTAACCTGATGCAAAATGAATGTGCAAAGTGAATATGAAGTTCAAATTGCAGCCTCAGATTGCACATTCTGTGTTCCTCGTTACTCGTATTAATTTATCGACGTTGTTTATTTCCAACACATATAGTTAATCGTCAGCAGCAGCAGCAGCAGCCCCTTTTTACCTTCAGGGTTTTGGTACGTTTTCCTTCGAATTTTCCATAATATATCTTATAACAACCAGCGTTCTCTCACACACCTACGGAACCAAACCCACCAATAAAATGATTATTTTTATTGCAACGAAATCGAAGGACGTAGGAGTGGTAGGGGCACAACAAAAAATATAATACCTTGTCTATATATACGGGGAAAAAGGCTTTTTCACTAAGGAAAAGTCGTTACTCGTGTGCAGATAAGCCAAGGTGGCAATCGTAGTCATAATGCAAGCAATCAAGAAAAGTCTCTTCGTCAAAAAGCTATTCCTATGTATTGAGTAGGAGGAGGAAAAACGTATCCAAAAAAAATTATTTGTATTGTGTTCGTGTCACGTACAAACACGGTGTATAACAAACCGTATACATACTTTCGTAGTAATATACTTTCTACAGCATTTTACCTTTCGAATCCCAATAATCAACATATACAAATACAAACCCCAAAGTAATTTATTGCCATTTTGCCACCATTTGCCTTTCCCTCTTGATTGGAATTTTATCCTCGGGAACCAGGTACGCATAAGGCTTACTGGCTGCAGAGCGAGGTTTTTATCGCTTTCTGTCACATACATACTACATACCTTGTTTTGTTCCTCTGCAAAAAATACGTCACAGGGATAAAAAATTCGTTTCTGCAGGTGTACTTTCTCTTCACTTGAGTCTCGTAACCTTTTACAGGGAGCAAAGTGTGCTACGATTACAAATCAATATTTTAAATTTTCTTGAGGAGGAAACGTCAGTTCAGTCAGAGTGCAATAATTTTCAAACATGGATCAGTCCGAAAGAAGAGGGAGTATTTCGACTTTTATAATTCAAGGTATTTCTTGATGTTTCATGAATTTTCCTACCCAACCACCTATTGCAGTAATAATATAAGAAATCTTGGCGCAATTTCATTTTGCATTGTTAATTGTTACTATTTCCAGAGGAATCTACCTCCGGTCCCTTTTCTACTCCTGCAGTGAGCATTTCCATTGATGAAGGGGATGAAGATGATCCCACCGTTGCAACAACACCAGTGAATTTTGATGATTGTAATCGAAGCAACAGTGCTGTGGATGCGTATCAAAGTTTTGATACTGTGGTTGGTGCAATCGAGGATGTGGCAGTGGGTGCAGAATTCCAAGCACTTCAGAGCTTTTACCTAAGCAAATACTGGAAGGAGTTTGAAGGTGACGAGAACTCAGAGAGTACGCACGAGCAGTTTGTGATCTTTCAAAATTATTCCAAAGAGATGGCCCATCTGATTGAAACGCATGTGAAAAGACAGTTGGGGAACGACTTTTCCTTTTCTAATTTTATCGAACGATGGTATGGGACTTTGGAACAACAGTCCAATAATACCAGTATTACAAACACACTCAATTGTGACCTGATGTGAGTTTGTAAACTCTATGTGAAATTAAGTTCATAAACGAAATTCAATACATGATATGATAATACTTTTATTCTACGTAGGAGGGTGGATTACTCCGACGACATGAATCTCCAGAGACCTAATCACCCCTTTCACATGACATGTGAAATCGAGGTATGCTATTTGTTATTTAATACTCATGCTCGTGCTCCTACTCAGTTACCGGTACATTATTGCATATACATCATTGGTTAGTTAAAACAAATAATTCATTCATCTCTCACTCATTCAATTATTACATTTTACAGACACTTCTGTTCACATTGACAGACTTTTGCAAGTTCAAAGAACTCATGATTGATTACAGAAAGGTACTTTCACAACTTTGGTATTATTGGCAATTGCAGGGTCACAGTTCAGTTGTTCTTGGTTGCCTCATGAATAAGATTCCAAAACCAAATACCACAATTAATGTTCATGTCCGCTTATACTTTAGATGCAGGAGGGGAAAACGCCAACCTTATCAGTGACACATCAGCGACTGGATTTGCCACATTAATAAAAACATAAGCAAGAATTTGCGCAAAAGATTTGGATTATTTTATTTTCCAACAATTCAACATAAGGATGGTACTTCATTCGTTAAGCAATTCATCCAATCGATAAGAGACTTTTGCAAGGACTGCTGTGGCCTTTGCTTTGTCAAATATCGGAGAGTAGAATAGCCAACAAAATCTGCAATTGTTCTACTACTAGAAGCACCCTTTCTCTGCACATACGTCTGCAGAGAAGTAAGGAAACAGTCAGGTGCAATATCAACACACTCACTAGACTCCAGGACGCTGTCAACCAAGACAAGGTCATCTTCACTCAATGCATCGTAGTTCAGACTGCTTTCTGGTTTAGCAAGAACACGAGACAAGTATCTAGCCACGTTTGATTCCCCTTCAATGACACAACTTTCAAGTGTTGGAGGTGTAAGACGTATCCCTATTTAGTATGTGAATAATGAAAAACAACCTTTAGCAATAATTAACAGGTTTATCAATAAAGTTTTGTTAAAACTTTCTATCTGAAAATATCAACGATTCTTAATTTCTTACCAATTCCATCTTTCCATACTACACGAATTGTTGAGGTGCTTGTAGGGTTTTCAAGTGAAAACATGGACACCAATTTTGGATCTACTCCTTTCTTACATTTAGAATGGACATGGCTTGTTGTTGTGATGCTTGCACTTTGCTTCCGAAACAAGATCAATGATAAAGGTGGTCGGGATGGACAAGCTTCAATAACAAGTTCCTGAGGAATTAACAAAAAGAAACCCACATAAATATGCATATCTTATTACTTGCCCTAAAGCATACCCTCTAAATCTTTTATAGATTATTTTATGAATATATATAGTCAACAGGGAACGGGAACAAGCCCTGAAGTTCACACCCGTTAGCAATATTCATCTTTCCTATTCTTGAAATACAAAATATGAGTAGTGCAAAATTGTGACAACAATCTAATGTATAGACGAAATCCATCCATCCACATACGAACTGAATCGTTTATATGCAAGTTAAAAATTGAAATCTTGAATATGGACACTGGCTACCATGTACCAATAATTATGTAAGTATTTACTGCAGAATTAATTGCGATTAAGAATAAAGGTCGACTTACATCAGGCAAAGCAGCATTAGCCAAACAAGAATTTACGTTCGGGGACTTGGACGCACGAATAGATGTTTTGATTACATCACCAGTCTTCACCTGCTGAGATCCTGCCTTAACATCTTGCTTACTGATCATAACCTTAACAGTATCCCGCAGTTGGCGAAGTCGTGCAATTACTTGCAACTGTCTATCTTCAATTGCTTGTAACTCAGGATCCATCTTCACTTTTGTGACTGATACACAGTCTTCGGGAAGACTGAAATAACAACATTCAATCGTTTCTTCAATTTTTAACTTCATACTTTTCATGAATACTTAATAATTAATTTCTGATAAATAAATAGCTATATAAAATACCTTGTAGTTGTGTGAATCCCAGTGATTGGTTTAATATGATACATACATTTCGGCAGCTCAATATTATCCGGTACCCCGGCAAGTGGTCGTAGGTGATACATTTTTTGTTTCGAAAAACTGTAAGCTCTAGGCGAAGCTTATGGATGCAAAAAATCTGTAAAAACCTAAACACACCGGATTTTGAATTTAGTATTTAGTCTATGGAGAATCATCTAACTCCAAACTCTGACTGGCAACAAGCAGAAATACTAGTAGCAGTACCGTTGGATGAACGTGTATCGGTGAGGATTTTTGTATATCCAGTAGTCAATCCTGAACCTTTACGCTCCCGTTATCACTACTCCAACTCCAACCCCACACGATTCGAACCCAAAGTCGCTTCTCTTCGGTTTCACTCGATCACCTCCACCTCCTTCCCTTATATAAAAGAAAAAAATTTCAAACATCAAGATCAAGTCACAAGTACATAGAATATTAATCCATTCCGTGAATCCGTCCATTATGGTTATACAGTAAACTAAGCTAGTTATGAAATCCCCCCACTCGATTCCTACAATCCTACCCCTCTATTTTTAGAAACTATACTAGACATTATTTACAAAAAGTCTAATTACACAATGCAAGAAATTGTAAGCTGTATGATGCAGCTACCAGTCACGCACGACCAGTATGAGGAAAGGAAATCCGTAGGATGATGGTGTTGGTGACAAAATGAACTGTTCGAGACGAAAATACACTCCAACTCTAACTCTAGCTCATTCTTGATTTGATCCTCTTCTACTGCAATCGAAACGAGAGTATCAAAACTCGGTAGGTTGGTTGACGTACACATAAGTAATACAAGTTGTATTGTAGTGGTTTAGGCGTTATCTGTCATGTTCTCACGATAATGACGGATCGGATGCGTCAGTGTCAAGGTCAAGCCAAATCTTGATTGTCTACGGCATTATGTCTCGAACTTCAGTTATGTCTTATGTTATGGTCAGTTTTGAGCATCATCGTATTCGTGTCATTATGATCCCCAATCTCGACTATCTCGAGTATCACATCACAGAAAAGAGTTGTAGGTAAAAGGTAACAAAAAATCCTTACCTGATTCTGCTGACGAAATTATCAAAACACTGTTGAGTTGACCTGATGTGGTGATATGGCCAGTCTTGGACGACTTCTCCTAATCCTAATGCCTGTCTTCTTCACCTCGTTTTCGATCTTGACATCAGATCGGATGAAAGAATGGATGGCTGAATACAATAATACAATATGCTCAAAAACAATACCATAGGTAACGTTTACATAATATGTACCGTACTCACCATACCATAAGGGAAGTTTGTTTGTATAAAATACACGGATGATGAAACGTCTCGTGCTCAATGACTTGCTTGCTGGTGTAATACTGACATTTCTCCTCAATCCCAATATTCCCAATCCCAAATCCCAACTCTACATCGTCGTTCTTTCCATTTTCCCTTGTCCTTCAACTTCAGTTTCATGTGACCAATGCAATGTGGTCATAATATATTGAAAACGGACAATAATGCAATGTAGCGTCGATTGTGGATAATTATGAAAGTATGAATGAGCATTTTGAAACATTGAAACACACAGATAGTATCGGAGAAAGCATTCATAAATCTTGAGTTGGCTTTTCCCTGCACAATATAGTATGGAATAAAATCAATAATTTTTGGGGTTGTGAAATGATTGACTGGATGAGATCGAGACTCGTGTTAATTGCAAATGAGAAAACTACAAATGCAATTTTTATTTTATTCAGGCCTCGTTCAACGTCTAAAACCATTGCCTCTTGAATTATATGAAAGACGTGAATACACTGAAATGAAGCGAAGCTTCCGAAAATATGCGAATAGTTTGATTAACTAATATCAGTTCAATCAATAATCAGTCGCAGTCACCACGTGGAATACATAAAATACATCTTAATACTTAGCATCGTCAATCGTTAAATCAGTCCATTGCATTGTTTGGATGAGGAGAGAAAACAGTTTATCATTTGTGTTCCCACTGATGTTTTAACTACACAAATTATCGCATGAATTTATCTAAAACTAAGACAAAATTAATGGTATGTTTAGTCTTTTAACTTAAACTACAGGTTTATATGTTGTAAAGTGTTACTACACATCTTATATTGGATTGCGAATTATTATACAACATAATAAAAAATAATAATAACTAAACTGAGAACGAACGCGACAACGTCCAAATAAACATAATTGCTGTTTGCCTTACGACTCCACACATTGCTGGAATTCCCTAATAATTTATACCGAAGGACTCGAACTCGATCCCAACAATCCTCCGATTTCCTCTCGTACACTGGTGCACTCTCAATTTCAAGTATAATGAGTTGGCCATTACTTAACGTCGTAAATGTCCATAGACTTTTCAGTTAAAAATGCTAGGAACCTTGTGTCATTGACTTTTCCATGAATAAAGTCTAGTGCTGTGTCATAATTTAGTCGCACCAATGCCTTCTGTTCCGTATTTGCAACATCCCAAACACGGGCCGTACCAATTCCTTCTCCATTGGCAGTTACATAGACACGATCTTGTTGGGGTGAAAATATCGATGAACGACATAACATGGTAGATTCTTGAAAGCCACCCTAATGTTAAAAAGTGAAACTTTCATTACTCTTTTGCGAAACTCCAAACTTAAGGGTTATGTATTGGTTGATCTAGTATTCTAGTATTACTTATTTGTCCTAAATTAATATTAAAATTAATTAAATTATATGAAATGAAACAAGTATGATTATAAAGATGAAGTTAAACTTACGGTGATGTTATGGACTACATCACACGAGAATATGTCGCGTTGCTCCATTTCTGAATAGGTCTTTCCAAGTGAGCACACTAAGTGAGTTGAGCCAAGTCGATTAGGAGTTAGCTTCGGTCTACTTGAAACCAGTACATGTCTAGAGGATGGTTCAAAGTCTGCATTTAAAAATGGCCCTTCTAGTGGAAGCTGGTGATATCTTGGGTCAGGGTCGGTACCGCCAAGCATTTCGGCAAACCATACTGAATTTAGTTTCTGGATAATAAGGCCACTCATATTAAAAGGCCTACAGAAAAGCAAATTCAAGTCGTTACAATTACAAATACGCTCATCACATCTAACCCTAGAGCTAATTTTCACAAGTGCATAGACAATTTTGTGTACTAATTATTTCATTTAATGAAAGTATTTTAGCATTACTGATTTTGATAAGCCGGAGGAACGAATTTTAGCGCTATCACTCCACTTTTATCTGTTGTAGGAATGGCGAGTATAGAAAGAGGCTGCTGAGGAGCTCTAATATCGTATGATACAACATGGCCAGAATTGCTTCCAACATAAAATATATTTTGATTAACGCTGTTCCAACAGCAAGACCACAATTGGGTTGGTGTATCGAAGGTTTGAACTGCACAATTGCTGTTACAATTAAACAACACAGCTTTTTTATCAAGGCCAACAGTAAGAAGAAGATCATCCTGAGCGAGGCTGAAGGACATATCACGGAGCGTCTTCGAATGAATTGGGAAAGATTGAAATGGTTTCATATCCAAGCAGTTGATTTTTTTAATTCCAAAGCTGCCACCTGGAATAAGCAAAACCAAGAAATTGTAACGTCAGCGTCTAATTAGAGTAGCGACTATTAGCATAGAGACGTTGATGAAACTTACCTGGGAACAAAGCGTTTGTAATACCATGGGACACAACAAGTAAATTCATCCACTCGTTGTACGCACCTACTCGACATTGTCCCTCCTTAATATCTAAACGCTTGATAGGCTGGAGTTTTGGCATACGGAGTGCACTATATGACGACTGAATCCCAGACTCTTGAAGGTTTTTCGAGGTACCAGGCTGTTCCAGATCAATGACTTCTGGCTGACCCCTCGAAGAACGACTATTTACTGATTTAGCTTCCGCTTGCAAACGTGTGATTTCTTGGGTCTTCAGCTGAACCTGTACTCTTAATTGTGCGTTTCTAAACCAAGTCAATTCAAACTCTTTTATAATAATTGTGTACACAGACATGTGCCTATTCAATACATGGTAAAATCCTAGATATCAAAAATAAAACTTACGTAAGGTCCACACGATTTTTCTCAATCCTACTGCGTTCTAGTTCCGCCTTCAGTCTATCGAGTTCGGTAGTATCCACAACTTGTAAGTTTTTTACGTAAATTATCCGTATATCCTTCTTAAATGCTTTGCAGTTACACTGAGGACATCGCTTATTTGTCAGAATCCATTTCTCTATACATTCCCTTCCAAATACATGCCCGCATTTTAAACAGCATACCCGATGATCACCTGAATTAGTGAAGTTTTCATAACATATAGTACAAATGAAACCGTCGTCGTCATTGTCTGATCGATCTAAATAAATTAAAGATAATAGAAAAGTCAAAAATTAGCCACAATCGCTACATACGCGTGAATTTATTAGATATCAAGTAAAAATAGGTAACAATAGCACTACCGAGTCGTGGGATTTTTTGAGGGGGAGGTCGACTATCATCATCCTCATCGTCTGTGTCACCTGGACCAGGCTTTTGGATTTTTAATTGATTATCTTCGTTTTTGATAGCCTGCAATACATTCCGCAGCGGTTGACTCTGTGCAGGGGCCGCCTCCGCTGATTGTGAGTCATTATTGTCAGTAGTTGTTGAATTATCTTCATTTATTATTTGCCCCCTTCCAGAATCGATATCTCTATCGTCATTGGCACTTTGATTTCCTGAGGTACTGGGTACTGGATTTGATTCTGAGCGTTCATTTAATATCTCGATTTCACCATCGTCGGAGTCCTGCACTTCATTATCATCTGATTCGTTAACTACAATTACGTCATTATCATCGTTATCCCCTACATGAGCAACAGGAACAACCCTTGGCACGTCACCCGAACTCGTTGACGATGAAGATAAAGAAGATATTGATGGTTGGCGCAGTAAGTTTAAACGCCGTGATGGATTGGCCAATCTCATTGCTAAGGAAGATAATCTAAGGGTATTATTGTAAGGGGATGTTCCCTGAATTGGCACAGGTCTTCGTGTGAAATTCGTCCTACGACTTTCTTCACTGTCTGGCGACAACACTAACTCTACTTCTAGATCAGAATCTTCTCCGTCACTGACCACAAGTACTTCTTCTTGCTGATAACTAGAACTGCTCGAAAGAGTGATTGTAATGTCCACGCCAGGGGGAGTAACAGCACCACTCGGCCCACTTGTTGAGTTGGAAGACATGTTCTGTTCCTCTTCTGGTTGAGCCCCTTGGCTCGCACTTCTGGTTTGGGAACGTGTAAGGCGTCGGTTAGACATAACTACAAACTTGCAACAGGTTAACCGATGAAATAAGCCCAGGACCAGGGACCTGATACAAAAAAAAACAGTAGTTACGCTACAGTTAATCCACTCGTGACATTTTAAGTTCAATGATAGTGCTGATTGAGAGTCGGCCAAGGGTGTGTGTGTGTACCGGTCAGTAGTCCTATCACTTTCTCGGCACTATAACATAACATACTTGACACGCTATTTTATTCAACTAATTTTGGACTTACTTTACTATAGTGTAGAACTTTAGTTGGACTAACACTAATAGGTGACAGGTGTTCCAGGAATTTTCGTTACTACTTCATAGGGCAAGCTCCTCGGATCCGGTTGCCAGTTTGCGTCTCCAGTCTCCTCTCTGCGCAACGGTAACTGAATGAGTTGTCAACAATGCGCCTAAAACGTGAGTCCACTTCTTCTTGGCGTGTATGTACCTATGTCGTATATATGTTGTTAAGTTAACTGTCACGTTGTTTTATTCCTTGTTTCCGGTAAGCACACGTAATAACATCTGAAACAACAATGAATAATACTAATAGTAGGACTACTAAATAGACAAAAACGATTTAAAGTTTTAAAATTTTAATGATACATTTTTTTTTCCAGTTTTGATGTTTATTAACTCCAACCTGCTACTTGACTAACTGGTCCAGTCCAGCACTCCAGAAGTCCAGAGCTGCAAAAGTTGTGCAAGTAATTAAAGTAGTACGGTACGTTACGTACGTAGTAGCAAAAAACTCAGCTCAACACCCTCAACCACCACTCGACAACAACAACAACAACAACATGACATACACGGTTTTTTTCTTCGTCAATCAAAAACGTCAACAACGGACAACTAATATTATGATTTGAGCGGTTAAGTGTGGTCGTCAGCAGATGTGATCATCATCATCACAAAGTTGGAATACAGTCATTCATGGTGGATGGAATACAGTTGGAATTGTGTTAACTATTATTAATTACATAATGGTAAAGTAGAAAGGCCACTGACATTCATTGTTGACACTACTAATCAATTAAATAATAATAGTACATACTTACATAGGTATACCACTACAACTTTGTACGATACATACGAATCGAACGATACGATCGATTTGGGTTTTTGCTTGCAGGTGGGGGGATAATATATTGTTTTGGTTTTGGTGATGATGTGATGATTTGGGAACAAGAGTGAATATTCTTATGTACGAAACGAACGAATGTGTTGTGAATTGTTATGAATGAGAGAGTATGAAAAAAAATCTCAAGACGAGGGAGACCCTCTTTCCCATACAATAATATTTCAGCTAGCGCGTGTGACTTTTTTCTCAAGGTACCCATATATATGCACTTGGAAACGCTGGTCTACACATCACACACAGCCTGCCTGATTTATCAACTGACTGATTGTGAGTCTGCTCTGGCCTTATAATTCTACCTGTCTACCATCCTAACTTGCTTGCATCATATTATTCCAGTGCTTGGCATTATGCAATGGATTATTCACCCGAACTAAGTATCCTAAAATCATCCACAACGACATTTTTTCAGTAATTATTGAATTGTGAATTACATACAATTAGATAGTTGCGCAATGTATGGGCGGCAGGGGTGGAAGACTTAAATATAAATAGAATGTGATATGGAACATTTCTTTTGTAGAAATAATGTCTTTATTCCTGTCACTATTAGTGGTTAATTATACTTAGGTAATTTATGAGTGTGAATTACATGCAGCACAGGAGGAAATACGTGTTAGGCGGGGGGGGTAGTAGATGAAAAAACTTTTATACCTTTACATGTATGTAACATAAATGCTTTAACCAAAATGTATCACTTCTTGGCAAAAAAAAAACAAAAACATTTTCACGTTGACATATTATCGGTTTACTTTATGAGAAGCTGCTTGGACAACTCTTCCGCACATGGTTCCTTTCCTTCGTCGACAAGTTTGATGAGAAACGGTATCCATTCTTTTTTCGTGTGTTTGGATTCTGCAAATGTTTTTACTCCGACATCGTCCATACATTCAGGCCCTATTTTAATTTTTGGTCGTGTCGATTCTGACTTTCCCGAGGGGTTTCCCTGACGGGGACGACCAAATATGTGAACAATATCTTCTAGGGAAAGGCCATAATCCTCTTCAAAATCCTCTCCAATTCCTTGGGGCAATCCCCCGCCGCCGCCGCTGCCGCCTCCTGTTCCTCCTCCTCCGCCACCACCACCACCACAGCCCCCTCCCATGCCTCCAGGTTTTCCAGGTTCTCCTCCAGAACTAAACAGTCCACCTAAACTTCGCCCTTCTTCAGTAAATTGTAAATGTTAAAAATTACAGGTAGAATTGGATGTTTATAAGAATGTTTGTCTTTGTTATTCCCCGATACTTACCAAAGTGTTCAGCACTGACGACAACAATAATTGCCAACCACGCAAAGACTGAACAAATACGAACCGGAAACATTTTTGAAATGTCAGACAGAACGTCCACGTGGTGAGCTCGAGGATGTCCGTAAGGTAATATGAAACTGGGAACTGGAAACGGTTACCTACTTAAGTTAGTCTGAGCGAGTTAATTAATTATTTGCCAAGGTTGTATTAATGCACCCTACTTTCACTTTCCACCCTCATTCATTGCTGTGCTAATTGTTTTTCTCTACCTATTAACCAATCTGTGATTACTGGAACTGGAACTGTTGCACAATAATACGTGCCCTACTGACACGAGGAGCATTATTGTACCGGACCACACGGGGTATTTCAAAATCCATTGGCATATGTACATAGTCACGATTGGACGAACTATTTAGTTTTCCTGGAATTCCGGCTATAACTCTTAATGTCCAGATTGTGACTCACATTAATTAATTAATTAATCCCATATTCACAATTTGTGAGTATTGAACGTAATATTGGTAAATCATGTTGATTGCTATTTACCATAAGGTTTAGGATTGCCAAATAAAAGTGTGGAGGGTGCATTATGATATGACATTTTGGAGTTGTAATAAGTTCTATTAAAAAGAACATTAAGTCATAGTTTATATTGTGCATTATTTGTGCAGTACCCAGTATTTAATTTTTATTTATTAGTTTGTATTTGCATTTTCAATGTGAATTGGGTTTCATCAAAAATATTTTGTAGGAATAAAATAATAATGCATTCTAACAATATTACAACAACAATTTTAGCATATGACGGGTGCGACAACAGTCAGCATGATTGCAAAATACGGGAATAGCATTTGGGTGGCAGAACTGCGCTTAGGTATGGTGTGATTTTTTTGCCCATGGTCCCCAGGAAGCAGTGGACGTTCTGTGGTGGTTGTAAGAGTAGAGTTGCTAATCTCAGTGGAATTGCTGGCAGTAAGGGCCTGTGGAGGTTCTGTCACTGAATCGGTGGAGTTCTTGGTCCCGCTAGGACTATCCTTCTCGAACAATGGACGAGGAGGAGCTGCAATGTTTTATATTTAAAATTGTCAATTTATCTTTATGCATAATTTGATACATCTTTCCTTACTCACATTGCTTTACATATTATGTATACTTACCAGGAGACGTATTGTTTGCTTCTACCAATACAGCCGCAACAACGGCGACAATCACGATGGGCAAAAACTTGTTCATTATTGTGCAGGTAGACTTGACTTGAACTTGGTATTCTTTTGAAGAGACTTGTAAGATGATGCACTATATCACCCGAAAGCTGACCACTGACTTTGACTGACTGATGATCCCTGCTCAGCAACACCAACATCTCTTGTATTCTATATCGTAGTTCATTATTGCCTGATTTGTAGAGGAGAGGTAATTAAGTTAATCTGTAATGAGTCTGCGAAAATCTCATTAACAAAGGGATAACAACGCGCTGACGTGAGAATGCAATATATATACCTCAATTTCGTGTTGGTTGAGGATAATTGTAAAGTGATGCTTTTGTGTCATTATTGCATCACCTTTTGACAGTACATTCATTATTACCTAACTTACTACTTACTTTTCAATTGGCATACCATGCATGTAATAAAGGTAAACTCCAAGAGTTTCTGGAAATATAATTGTAGACTAAAGATATCGCTTTCCCCCATTATGCACTATTTCGTCATTGTCTTTATGAATTCGGAGTGAAATGATTTACGTGAGACTCTCATTTGAACAGTATGTGACTGTCAGTCATTTAGCCAATGGTATTTAGAATGTGAATCGCTCTATATTCGCTTAAAAAGAAGCTTTGAATGAAAGTAACTACAATTTTGTATTTTGTCTTTCAATAATTTTATTTATTAAAATTCTGTATAAAAGTGTGTCAATCGTTAAATGAAATATTACGAACGATGATGCGAGATTATTTATTAATGTCTTGTGTTTTCTCCATAATCATCAACTCCATCTCATGTCCTATATCCAGGTTGACCTAGGTATATGTATTCCATGAAGATAGAAATTTCGTTTGCATATACATAAAATGTTAGGTTTCGTGTAGCTGTTAATCTGACATACCTGGCATTCCAGGTGCTCCACCTCGACCTCCTCCATCATATCCAACAGTAGAATAATAATCAAAATCAAAATCTAACCAGCCATCTGCGTCTTCTACCCGTTCCTCACGGAAATGCGATAAATATCCAGAACGTCCTGGAAAACCAGGCGCTCCAGCTAACCCGTCATATCTGATTCCAGGAGGACCAGCAGGCTGTCCTGGATGCCCCACCTCTCGGATACGTCGCCTCAAAATGTAATCTGCATCCAGTAAATATACAAATCACTATCATATCGTCTGGCTGGTAGAGTAGAGTCGTTAAGATAACATTTTTAAGACAGCATTTTAATGAACTAACCATCCGCGTCAAGTGGATCTTCCTCAGCGCCGGAAAACTTTGCGGTTGATATAATAAGAAGGAAAACACCAAGAAGGAAATGCACAGATATTTTCATTATTATGCAGTTTTTAAGAGACATGCAGAGCCCAAGACCAACTATTTTGCCTTAAAGTAAAATCACTGCTGTAGAGATGGGTTAACAAAGTATTTCTTTTAAATAAGCATCCATTAATGACTCTATAAGCTATACAGCGTTGCAACCAACAAATTGTCAACAGGATTATGCAAAGTTAACGAGGACCACACCGAATGTCAAACCAAACCTTCATAAACCAATGATTGATGTCTGACAAACTAGTTACTGCGTTTGGTCAGGGCCATAGCGCACTTTACTATGTCGTCATTTTTATTGCAAATTCAAATGAGTTCCAAAAAATAAGTAATAATAAAACTTCAATTTACATTTCATCAAGCAAAGGAGCTAATTTTTCAAACCCATTATAGACTTAAGTTGAAGGGAAAGAGTCAACCATTTAAACAAAGTTTAAAATTTGCTGATGATTCTTATTCCGATTGAATAACCACCGGATGCCTGCTTTACGCTTAACCGTGATCGGTAATTGCATTGCGTTGTTCCAAAAACATTAATGAAAGCTAATTATCGTGTGTATACATAAACTGAGCCTTTTCCCATTGGCATCCTGCCTAATTAGATGAATTATTGTTTTCCAAACAACTCTCGCAGGCTTACGTAATAAAGGTATACTATATATAATATATATGCTCATGTAAATAGTAATTACGTATTCCAATCTTAACGATCATCCCATCAAGAATTCTTATTTGTTTTGCCATCCACGCATATTTATAATAATAAATTACTCTGGTTTTCAATTCCACGAACAATAATACCAATAATATATTATATATATAGTAATTAATGGTCTAATCTTATACTCAACCGCTATTTAGTTGGACTGACTCATCATGTTTTAAAATTAATTTTAAAAAATACTGTCGATACTAATCATCAATAATATTGTGGATGTCATTGAGGATATCAGGAGTAGGGGGACAGTCCCAGTCTGAATAAGGCGAAGGTAGAAAGTGCAAAGGGGAAATTGTACAATATGAGGATTCGGAATGGGCAGGTGATTTTCCAGGTGTCCTTGGGATTTCCCTAAAGTCCTCCGAGTCGTCTGAATACCCATCAGTTCCCTCCTCCTCCTCTTTGCTTAAAGGTTTCATAGAATGGGCATACTCTTCTAAAGGATCACTTTGAGTCCCCGGATTCGCTAGATTTTCATGGGTTAAGTTATTACTGGAATGCGACATTGGGAATCGCCGTCGGTTCATCCTCTAAATGCCCAAATACGATTTGCTACATGGCGAAACGAAAAGCTGGGCCGAAATGCTAGAATTTTTAATATTGTTGCAATATTAAATACCTTTACGACTTGTCGTCGATGCAGCCCACCGCCGGAGTCACCCCTATTGCAGCTACACCTTTTGACTGTAACGTGTTTTCGCCTCATTATAATTGCTCGTTTCAGGATTTTTAGACGACAGAGTACGATCCATGACTTATGTTGTTGACCCATGGTATGACAGACAGCGAATCGAATGAGTTAGGTAATTTATAAGAAACCAAAATGTTTTTCATGCTCATTCTGTATATAGAAATGAAAAAAGAATGCATATTGTTGAATGACACGTTTTCAATGAAACAATAAATTATTGAATTCTACTGAATTCAATAGAGTACACTATTCTTCGAAATAATATAAGAATGACCTTTAGTAGGTTGAGGTGTAAACATGATTTTTATTATTATTAAATCATTTAAAATTGCCATCTTACAAAGTATGTAAATGTTTACAAATATTCGAAACTTAATTTGTACCAGGAAAATGTTTGCAGAAATAATTCACGCAAATCAAAAAAAAACGACATTGCAATCAGAATTATATGCTACGGCTGCACATATAATGGAAGAAATTAAACTTACTGCATTCTACTAACACAAAAAAAATTACTGTGGGTTGTTGTAAATTGGTAACACGAAATAATTTATACCCAGGTGCAAGATGGTTGCAGCGCTTTGGCACAAAATCATGCCAGTTGATATAGGTCGTTGACTTGTTGCTACCCTGTCCATCATTAGTTTGATTGCATCTACTGTCTGCTGCATATACTGGATCTCCTCCATGGTGAACACCCCCGGGGCCGGAAATATTGGTTGCGCTGGTGGTTCTATTGGTTCCGTCTTCACATCATTCATGTTTGGCATCATTTCCTCCTCCTGCTGTGCGACTGCAGGTTCTTCCACATGCATGTACATGGATGCTGAAGGTCGATTTGGTGGCGGGATGGCGGGGTCAGGCATTGCTCCAACATTTCCCTCTGGCATGGTCCCAGCTGCAGCAGCATTCCCTCCAAAGGCGGTTGGGAAGCGTGGAAACTGGCGGGTGAGCATCCGAAGGGCTTCAATTTCCGCACCAATATCTGACGCTAGGTTGACTGTAGTGGCAGCCGAGGAGGAAGAACCCAGCATCCCGGAATAGTTTCCCTCCGCGTTGTGGCCAGGTGGTGGTGGTAGGTCCGGCTCAACTTGGGTTGGGTGGGTTGATTGGACTGGCACAGCGTTGTGGACAGATGGTGGGTTCGATACAACTTGGGTTGGATGGGTTGATTGGAAGGCCACTGCGTTGCTGGATCCCGGTAGATTAGCATTGCCAGTTGTTGAGACGATTCTAATGTTCGATTCCATGTCCTCATCAACTGGAGGGGGGCCGGTGGGTTGCTCCGTAGCTGACGGTGGCTGCGTGGTCGCCGCTGAAGACGTGGATTTCTTCTTTGGAGGTGCCAATTCGAATAACGAGCTGACCCGTGAGGAATCCGCATCCGTTTCTTCAGCAGACTCATCAGAGTAGGAGTCAGGAGGAGGAGGAGGAGCTGTTTTTACTGCTTTAGCCGTGCTACCCCCGTGGTACTGCTTTAGCAACTGTGAGAATGAGATAAAATCATTCATTTAATTAGAAAATAATATAAAATGTACGCTTATTTGAGCATGCACGATACACCAACATAAAACATTTTATATCCACATTATTATTATTATTTAGTGTATATTATATAGCAAATTCAATACCTGACTGAAAAAGCGAGGTGAGGTTCTCAGCCAAGCTTTCACATCGCTGGGTTCCAACTGGTAGCGCGTCTCGCCCATGTCCCTGATTAGCCGTGCGATCCAGGGGTCGCTCCCGAAAGACCCGTACCTGGTTGAGTTGGACCGCACAAATCGCTCGATTTTTTCTTTACGATTGTCGGTCAACTTCCTTGGAGTGCGCTTGGACGAGGACGTCCTTGCAGTAGTTGCATGACGTCGGGAACGTTCCGGCCTTTTCCCCAATATCTTCCTGTTAATAAAGAAAGAATATATATATATATAAGAGATTTGGAAGTAATATATTTGATTAATTAAATTTGGCTGAAAAGGCGAGTTTTGGCAAGTTTTTGAAATAATTAAAAAAGATTCTGCACTTACGGAACAACGCTTTCAGGGTAAGTTTTCCTTTTGACCTTCCTGAGGGACCTTCGTAAGGGCTCTCTCGCCTCTAAAACGCTGCTTGGAGTAGGACTCATAATGATTCCAGACAGACCTCAGAAAACTTGAAAACCAAAAAAAAAATCTTCAAGTTGAGCGTTTCCACACAAAAGTTTCCGAAACCTGCAGAGAATTTCAGATTGACAACGACAAGAGTCAAAGTTGTTTCAACCAAACTCGGGAAACCAAATAACAACTATTTTGCCGACGAGTCGCCTTTTTATACTTCCGGGATCTAATCAAATATTCATGGACAAATTCGAATCATGTCAGTAGTTATTTGCATACTTATGATAATAAACATACATTTTCAATATTTACAGGAAGTTGGATTTTTGGACTTTGCTCTCTCGTCATGTTCCAGTTGCATGATGATTTTGCAATGAAGTTCAGAACAAAGAAGTTTTCGACAATTGGGTCATCCGGACGCACATGACCTTTGCACTTTGCACCGGATGGGAAACCGAATTCTCCGGAAAATGCAAAGCAAGTGATAAGCACTTTTGTTTATTTATTGTGAGGCGGTTTTGTCCTTTGAACTTTGAGCAGAAACTTTTGAGCTTTGGAATGAATTTGAATGTAACTGGGTCATTCGGTCTTCCGGTCCATTTGCTACCGGAAACGCAACATTGCATTGGCAAACTATGCAGATGCAGTTGTTAGTTGCACTTTGCACCGGATGGGAAACGGGACACATTTGCAGCAAAAGTGCATCATAGCATAACAATTCAATGGAGTGACAAAGACGAAACAATATATGGTTTTCAAAGTGAACATGTCAATATTATTGGCCTTCCTATATTTGCATTCTAGCATACTTATTATTATTATTGCCTATCATTCATGTCCAATTTAGGAATTTGAGAGCTAATCCTTAGAGCTTTCTATCTATCTTTGGATGTAATAGGAAATGGTGACATCATTATATTTTAAAATTCAAAGACGACAAAGACACGCTACGAACAACACTATTCCCTCCATTAAATTTCATGAAATTACATTACACCTTGCAAAGAAGGTGGCAAGCAAGGTTTGGAAAAGGCGATACCGTTTTGAGACGCTTTGTCTCCATGTTTGGTCTCGACTAATTAGCAACACAAAACAAAACTTGGACCAAGAAGACGCAGCAGACCGGTCGGTCAACAAGACATTTCCCATTTCTCCTGTGCGTTAATAATTTCCATAAAAGGGAGAAATATAAGTGAAATTGCTTTTGAAACTGACGCAGGAAATAATGTGACATTTATTTAAAGGACATGTAACATTCAAAACATGCAAAACTAAAAACGTATTATCCAGATTCTAAAGTCCACGGGAAGTGCGAATGTCAAAAAATTTGAATCAAGAAGCATTCTAAAGACATTGGAGTTGCACCATGTCTAAAGTCTACTAAAGTTGCATGAATCTGCGGAATGCACCGCATCCTCTGAAAATAAAACTCTCCTTCTCTGTCTGCAATCGTGCAAAAAGGAATAATAATTCGTGTGCTTTTACAATGCGATGAATGAATGGCCACCTGGTCCCGTAAACAATTAATAATGCCTCACTGCATTTTACTGTATACCCACCAGATCCCAGATCCTATAGATTCAATTCGGATCTAGTATAGGTGCATTTTTAGTATTACACATGTACCATATATACAACATAATATACCACATGAAAACTTGCACACAAAATTCCCTAGAGTCTGTCTCACCGTCGTACTCCCTTACTTCCTATATACTCACCGGCTACACATACATATTTTTTTAGAAACATGACATGACAGCAAAAGATGGATATTTGCAAACTGAAAAATGATGACCATAATGGTGATGATTATGACGATGTGTTGCCTCTGATGACCACTTGCAACTGTCATGATGATGACTTAGAAGTTGATAATGATGGCTCTTGTTGTTGTTGTTCGTCTCAAATCTCATTGTTGTTGCTTTATTTATAGCTTTATTTTGCCAATTCCAAGTACTCTTTTCCCTCAACGAGATTAAGAGCTTTCGCGGTGGAAAGCTATGGCCTTAATTACTTCCCAACTATGAAAACCTACACATGCCCCAATAGCCACGCAAATCCTTTAAGTTGAATACGGAAAATAGATATAAATAAAAAAAAATTTAAAAAAAAACGTCAGAAGCTGCTACTGTCATGTCATGTCATTATATCTTGCGACGTCCCCGTCAATATTAATTTACACAGATTCTCATATTCGCATATTCCTAAATAATACCCTCACCCTCACAGAAAGAAGGCCTAGAAAGGGGAACAGTACATGTAGTATACGAATCTACTACCACCACCACCACCACCACGCAATCAAATGGCAAACAACAAAAGTCTCTAATTTGCTAATTGGGTTAATCGTTTTTTAATTTTAATTTTTCATCTCCGTTCCTGTAAAATTGGCTCTGAGGCTTTGCTTTGGAGAGAGAGAGAGATGAAAGGAAATCAGGTTACCTGCAGCGAAACATTGCACACACACATGCCCAATTGTGCAAACCCTGACTACCGATTTTATATATATGTATTTATACACATGTTGGACAAAGTTGACAAGAAAAGTTCATTGTCAGTCATGCAGACATGCAGAGGGACAATAAGAAAGAGAGGCACAATCAGACAGAAAATTACTTTGCAGAGCTCACAGCTTTCTTTCCATTTCTTCTTTTTACTGATGACGGCTGACGGCTGAGGAGAGTAAATGAAAAATAGAGAATGACATTGTCAGAGCATTTTTATTATTTTTTCACTTCACACGGGACGGTGGTGGTGGCGATTGCAATGAAAAGATGAATGTGCGTATACATATGTATAAAAATACATACATCACACGTTGATGTTGATTCGTGGTGTTCCCGTGTCAGAGGAGCGCGTGATCGTCATGCAAATATATGCCAGGCATCATCAAGAAATTTTTTCAAACTATGAAACCACAGGGTGCTCTACATTTTGTCTCGTGATGCGCTCTTATTTTCTATTCCGAACACAATACAACTATATAGCCCCCGATCTCGCCAAAGATACATATATTTATAGATATATAGAGAAGAGATTTCAGGAAGGACAAGAAAATTAATGAAAAATTGCTGACAAAATGTAACAATGAGTAAGAAGACAGCAGCAGCAGCAGCAGGTATATCATCATTGGAGAAAGAAAGGGGGGTTTTGCTATTCAAATCCCGGTGCAATGATGGTAGACGAATAAGTAAGTATAAGTACGTCATCATGAGCATTATTATTATGTATATTTTTCTTGGCAGGACAAATCTCAGAGAACATGCGTGCTACATGTGTTCTCTCTATTCTTAGTGTTGGTTTTCTTGAAGGATCTTTCAACAAATTTTTTTTTCTCTCAAATATTAATTCTACCTTTGTGTGAACGAGTGTCGCGGATAAAATGCAGAGGAGAGAGAGAGATGATGAGTCTACCTGCTACAATTACGCTGACTTTTGAATCCCTTTTCCATGTAGCGTATCATTTGGGATGAAAAGAAAAAAAAGAAATGCGCAGCGAGTCCAATGCGTCGTGAGATGTAAATGAGGTGGTGGACAATAGAGAGAAATATGAGGAGAGAAAGCGGTACAAAAGGGGAATGTTTTGATATCAAACTGTTTTTTTTTCTTTTTCTTTGAATTGATGATGTGAATCATTCATGCATCCATGCTTGTCTTGTACCTATAATGTCATAAGTCAAGTTCAACTGCATGGGAATTCAATTAAGCTACTGAAACAACCGGTGAAATGTTGTTGACATTGTGTTGTTGATGGTCAAAAACTGAAAAGAGGTATTGAACGCCGGTCGACATATTCATATATTGCAGGAGAGCAAAACTCTACACAGATCGAATGAGCACATAGTTTCAAGCACACAAAGTTTCCGCAATGAGTCGTCTTTCCCGAGTTTAGAGCTGATGAAATCTGCTCTCCATCTCAAAAATAAAATGCGATCATAAGGTATTAGTATTGCCACACTTTACACTCACAAACAGCACCTCGGTAGACAGATAGTGTGTTGGTGGGGGCTATGCGTAATTTAGGATAACAATCAATCAATATAATGCAAGTGGAAATAGAACAGTGAGATGACCGGATTAATACTGCGATGGGGGACTGAGACTACCTGTGCGTGCGTAAGTAATATACTACCTGATCACTTTTCATCTTTAGATTTCCGTCTCAAATAAGATGATGTATAGCGCCCCGAGAAACTTTTAAAAGGTAATATGTCAGACAGGGGAGAACATATTACAGTCATTGACTCGGATATTTTTTGCATTATTCGTCAAACACAGCCCTCAATAGTGGTCTCTGGCTGGTCACTCTCTGCATCACTCCCAAAACGTATTTGTCTAACTAAGAAACAACTCTCCTCTAATAATCCATCCATCCATCCCTTGGAGCGAAAAGTGACAAGGGGATATATAGAAGAGAGGAGGGTAAAAAGGAGATTTTTTTTCTCTTCTTCTCCTTCTTCTGTTATCATCCCATCACATCTCTACGCATCATCCCGCTATTATCGCGTACAAGATTACTGTGCCAATATAAAAATAATAATTGCAATCCATTATCATTATTTTTAGCACAAAAGCAGCCAAAAATCTGACTGATGTGCAGCAGCAAAAGGCGCCCTCCTCATCCTCTCCTCATGAAGGGCCAATTACTTGACGAGGAGGAGAGAAATATAATATAAAAAAATGCGAGATGTTAGGCGAAAAAACTTTTCCTTATTCTTCAATCGTTCGTTTGTTTGCTTAAATGGAAAAAGTGAATCAGCAGGATGAGGCTGCTGAACAAGGGCATTAATATGAATGAAAAAATGTTATTACTTATTCCATACAAACCGCATATATTGCCAAATTGCCATCATCACACGGAGGATGAAAAATAGTTCATGTATTTTAAGTCTCTCTCTCGAGGAGGATGGTGATGATGGTTCACGAAAGAAAGGAAAAATTTAAGTGGATACACGAGAGATTGCTGCTGCAGCAGGTTTAATTTTAATACCAAAATAGATATATAATACCTTATAATAATTTACACCGCAACAAAGTTTTCTATTTTTGTTCTCAACGGATTCCCTCTCGTTAAAAAAAAGTCGACATCTTCTTTATATATCTGGGCTACCGTGACATTTGAAAGTATATAGAAGACTCGGGGAATGAAAGATAATAGGAAATTGGAGGTTGAAGGGAAAAATAACCAAAAGATGTATACAAGGATGTAATGTAACAAGGGGAAAAAGAGACATTGACCCTCGGGGGAAAATAAATAGCTCAGTATGGAGCCCCACACCATCACCACCACACAGACACAACAGCACACTATTACATGGAAGTCTATTTTCAATTTCTTAAATTTTAGTAGAAAAAAATTGGTTGCAGTCCCATCCCGCCGTCGTCATGAGTTGAGGAGATTATGAGGATGGATGACAGTGAAAATGTAAAAGGCAGTGACCACAGTGGGGATATAATACGGCTTGTATTTGTTTCTTTTTTTCTTTTCTTCTTCTTTCGATGCATTATTACTACAGAAAAATTGGATAATGACGAGGATTATTATTATTATTTTATTATTACTTTTGTGCATAATGCAATAATACTGCAGCTGCATGAAAGCTGGCAATGGGACAAAGGGAAAGGGAAAGAAAAAGTGTGAAAAAATATTATTATTTTATTTATTCTTCATATTATTGTGGTCCTGGTCGGTCGGAGCGCGTCACATGTGCATATCGCAAAACAAACTTAACTTGACTTTAAAAAATGCAGCAGAATCCTCACCGTAATACCTACACACAAGGCATACTTGAGCAATCGCCGTGTGTGTGAAACACTGGAACAGGTGGAACAGGACATTTAAATAGGCAAGAAAAAGACATCACTCTAAAGTGTTTCATACAAACACGTTTTTTTGTTATAAATAAATTTTTTTACCAGGTTATTGACTGACACACTCTGCGAAATAATATTAACCCAGACCTTAATCATGTGTCCGCATGATGATGCATGGAATGCATTTCCCTTTAATCACAATGACTTAACAACTTTTTTCAAATCTGTCATTTGCTCCGTCCTCACAATAAGAAAAACCTCAGATGACATGCACAAAATTGACTACATTTCACAGACAATTTTTGTTGTCTCTTTTTTTTCTAGTGAAATGAGATGCGCAGATGGGAAAAAAATACCACCCTACCACCACGATTTTTTTTCATTAGTTCATGACAATAAAGTTGACAAAGGTAATTGACTGTGTGTCTGTGTGATAATAGCCTAAAAGGTAATACCTGCGCCGTGATAGAATAGGCAAAAAATAAAATAAAATAAGGCAGGGAAAAGGTACTCATCGTTCGTTTCCCATTCCACGACGATGCACTCATCATCATCATCTCATCTTCTTATATTTCAGAGCGCATTTCATTTCTATTTTTGCAAGTTAATTCTGCCTACTGGGCAAAACCGACCAAGACCATCGAATCATTCACGGGTGTATTGTTAGAAAAAGGATGGGGTGGTTCTTAGGTAGTTTTTTTGCCACCTTGAAGATAGAGATATTTTAACATAATATATATAAAACGCTCCCATCTTTTTTTTTCTGTATCAAGTACCATCACTAAAAATATGTATTATTATTATTGTTGTACTCTGTACTCGCGCGCGTCTTATCATCCCATCATCATCATCATCACATCAATTCAGTTTATATCTGTATCTGATATGAAAAAATAAAATTGTCTTCTTCTTCGTCTTCGTTGTCGTCGTCGTTTTAATGTGGGCAAACCAAACCAACCGCACATTTTTTGTGTGCAGCAGCGTTATAGACACCACCTCAACCACCAACATCTTGTTGAAGAGTACATCCTTCCGCCTGCTTCTTCCTCCCATCCTTACTATAAAAGCATTGTTTCATCCTGGTTTTAATCCCAGTCATTTCTCTTTCCCTTTCGTCGGTGGTCAATTCACCGCCGGCTTGGTAGTTTTGTAGTTTTCGGGAGCTTTTCATTTGGAATATTAGGCAAAGTTTTCGTAAAACTCATACATATAATTGGATTATTTTCGGTGAGATAATACGAGTAACATGTCGTGGAAAAAGTCAGTTTTGGCAACTGGCCTGCTGGGTGCCATGATTCTACCGGATTTAGTGTTCTCCGCAACTGCCACCTACTCCAAGCATTATGCTCAAAATTTCAATCAGCAGCAGCAGCAGCAGCAAAACGGCCAGCAGCAGGCGAGTGGGGCTGGGAATAATAATTCTGCGACGTATGTGGCAGCAGCGTCTTCACAAAGTGCCAATGTAGCTGGAGCAGGAGCATTCGAGCCACGAGGGGATGTTGGAGGAGGGGGTGGTTACGGTGGAGGATTTGGAGGATCCGGAGGGGGTTATGGTCTTGGTGGGGGTAAGTAATAAACTTGGTGAAGTTCTAACGGATTTGAGAGATGTTTTAGGAAAAATATTGAGGTGTAATATTATTGAGGTGATTTCTTGGATTTTAGGGGGTTACGGGGGAGGTGGCGGAGGATGGGGTGATGCAGGGGGTGGATACGGTGCTGGCAGTCCAGCGGGTGTCTATAAATATCAAATCTACCCGAATCCCGTAAGTATTTAGCCTTTCATTTCACAGGGATGAGGGCATGTTTCTTTGGTAGTCATTTCTGAACTTGGTCTATTCGCCCCATTTCCCAGGCTTACGGTGGTGGAGGAGTAGGTCCAGCCCCATATTACGAAGAGGATGACGACTTTGGAGGAGGTGGATTTGACAAGGAACTTATTGGCCTTCTGGGACTAAAAGGGCTCAAAGGGTTAAAGGGTCTCAAGGGTTTGTTAGGATTGCTGAAGGGGCTACTCCTCCTCAAAAAGTTAGGCTTGCTCCCACTACTCCCCTTGCTACTCCCATTGCTACTCCCACTTCTCCTACTAAAGGCAGCCTTGTTCCTTCTTCCCCTTCTCCTCCTCCTGCTTATCCCAGTACCTGTGATCTCGACGGGTCGACAATGGCTGGAGAGCCCAATGGGGAAAAACATGAAAAACTATTTTCAGGTTTGTCTAAAAACACACCACCACCCCACTTAAATTGCTTTCCAATTATATATACATTTCAAAATAATAAATAAATAGGAGACTATGGACGACATTGTGAGCAAGCTTCCCCACGACATTTCGCAAATTGTGGATAAAATCCGTGGGAAAAGTGCTGATACATCCCTTTCCGAAAACAAGGAAGCCTCATCATCATCATCCTCCTCCTCCTCCTCAGGGGTCTCGTCTGCGCGAAGTTCCCCAACCGCAAACTCATCTGCTCAATCATCTTCATCAAACAACAAGCTTTCCACGAGCAAATCTGTGAAACATCAGAAACCTGAGAAGCAAAGTGGAAACCATGCATAATAATCCTCAGAAAATAAGAAGATGGGGCCAATTAAAATGGCTATGATGAAATACCTACCTACATATATACTCAATTAACACACAACTAACTGACAAGGAAAGTGACAGTGACGGTTTTTATGGGAATATTTATTATCCTGAAGGAAAACAAAAATCTTTGTTGGTTCTTACTATCTTACTATTTTTTTTAAATATCCGCATTACTTGCTCCAACTGTATACAATTAATTATACATTCCTCCTGACTGATTCTCAAGGACATAACAAAATGACTGTGATACAAACACGATGACTGACCGAGCATTTACATATATAGGACTATATTATTTTACACAAATGAAAATATTTAGAGTATTTATATGATATGACAATTTAAGAAGAATTTAAGTTATATAAGTATTTGCATAGATATTTTTTTGTTATTTTATGGATATTATTAGTAGGTTACAATACTGGACAACGGACAGCGACGACGAAGGATACTACTCCGATACTTTTTTAAGTGACAGCTTAACGAAACAACGAGCTTGGAAATAGTTTTAAAGCTTTTTTACATTTTTATTTCTGACGTATTTCCAACGACTTTCGCATTACTAGCAATTAATCCACAAGAAGACGAGACGTTTTTGTTGCATATTTTTATTTTGTTTGTTACACTTGTAATTTATTATAATAACTCTGGCTCAATGCAAAGCTGCGTGGTCACGAGAGCTCTTCAGTTTTGTTTGTTTATTGTTTAACTTGTTTTCCATATGTTGATTTATAATAAATATACCTGGTCATTTAAATTGAAGATTAATTACATGTTGTAATCCGAATATTTCAGACTTTTTGTTAGAATAGCAGATCAATCATAAAATTTAATAGCATAAATCAACAATGCGTATAAATGTTGTATATACTACATAAATAGGAATCGTCCGAAGGCTTCAACTCATTTATGAAAATGAGTTGAATCTTAAAATGAAAACTCATGAAATCCGAAATGCCATCATGTGATGCAAAATGCAACACGATAAGGTTCAACTTATATTGATGCCCTACACAGGCTTTGAAACATTTTTTTGACAAATCTGTCGTGCGTCTCTGCTCTGTCACCTCAATATAGTTGCAGAAACTATTGCAAAGTCAGCGTGAGTGAGTGTGAACTACATGCCAACTGTAGAGCTGTAGACCAACACCACCAAACAGCATAAATAAATCTGTTTTGTAGCTAATTCTGGCTTATAAAGTAAAAGCTTGTTATCCCAATCGCATCTCTCTCTCTCTCCCTCACATCCCTAATCCCTACACAAAGCAGCGCTTTTCCCTTCACCTCCAAGAAAAATGTAGGCTACTATACTATCAACCCTCCACATCTTTTCCCGAATCCCTCTTAGGATTAATGTTTATTTAGGCACACATTCATTAACGCATTCGCTCGCACTCAACTCTAATTACCCTTTTTCTCGTTACTTCTCTCTCCCTCCCTCTCTCTCTCTCTTCCATTAAAGCGCCACCAAAGTTTTGCCAGTTCTCCCTTACTACCACCACCGTTCTAACAATGAGAATTCATCTTCATTTCCCTCTGAACAATCAACAGCTTGAAAGCTCCATTTGAGCCTGACAATAGAGAGCTCCCACCACCAGAAGATTCGCTTCTCCTCGTACAATTTATAATACATTATGTGTGTCCCATCATCATTCCTCCATATTCCATTCCTTCTTCCTATCATCCTATAGCTTCTCCCCCCACCGTATTGACAAGATTGTGTCAAGAAATAATAAATCTCATAAAAACTGAATGATGAGGTGACAGTGACAGCACAAAGCAGAGAAAATGTTGCCATTTTCGAATCTGTATGAGTCTCGCACACGATTTTAGTATATATTTTTATATGACCATGATGATACACCATATTTTCTTAGTGTTTCACTGGGTGAACGACTGAGCGCAACATGAAGACGACAAGACACGCTTATTCAAAAATAAAAAAAGCACATCAAAGAAGAAGAAAAAAAACCAGATACATAATATCAATGGAAGATGACTATAGATTACTAAAGATGAGTAGTATATAACATATATGGATGTAGAAGAGATGTAGACCGCTGTGCTCAGCTATAGAGAGACAAGTTTATACTTTTTTCACCTGTGAATTTTGATTCGGAGGAGGAAGGAATAATAATATATAGAAAAAAAGTTGTTGCATTATATTTACATGCATGTTACTTTTTTGATTTGCCTTGTAAATACAGAGGAAAACTGTGTACATTTTAGAATCCTCTTAAGCACCTTATGATTACCAAAGTAAGCTACCGTGTAGTACATCGTCGACGACGGTGTGTCTGTCGGTAAGTGTGTATGTTGTGAAGCACACACACAGACACACACACACTATCATCAAAATATCATCATTATCATGGCCATGGCCATCATCATCATCATCGTCATCATGTTCATCGCCGTCCTCATACAAGCATTTACTACTATCAATCCATCATCACCGGCAGTAGAATAGAATTATTATGACGATGATGAGAGAGAAAGATGCGCGATGTGACACCAAAAATAGCATGTACAAATTATGTTTTCAAGAGATCCCTTTTACTCGTTCATTTATTGTTTTGGGTGGTGAGATGCGGATTCGTCGGGCCGGGAGAGTATGTATACCGATATACATATATCTATGCATAATTTTATGAGTATGTATGTATTAAAATGAATGGAACTATATTGTATTCCTCATTCATATATTCATTCATTCATTTTTTTTCATAACACACATTTTCATATCGTCTCAAGAGAAAGAAAAAAATGTTTCATATAAAAGCCGTTTTTTCATCGGGTCCCGTCATCAGTCCCCTTGTTGTCTGACAACTGGTCAACAAGGTACGAGAAACATAAAAAACACGGTGGTGGTGGTTATTTGTAAGTGCTGCTGGGTTTGCAGAGAGAAAAAAAAATCGGATATTTTTTTCCTTTCCCAAGTTGATTTCAATGGATTTACTTTTGGTGGATACGTGTAGGTAGTATTTTTTGTAGACAAGCCCAAAGCAATTTTGGGTTGATTTGAGACGGATTGTGTGACTATCGGGGAGGAAATTATATATTGAGTTTTTTAGAGCTCTTTGGAAACTTTTGTTTGGAGGTTAGCGAGGATTCAAAGGAAATTTTTCATTTTTTTTTTTTGGTTTTTCTATATATATTATGGTATATGGTATATTTTGTTGAAGTGGTAATTGGTAGTGTGATGTAATGATTAGATGGGGAAGAGAAACCCATATCGGAAAATCTCGTCGCGAGGAGGAATGTTAGTGGGTGGTGTGCTATGCGTGATACTCCACACCTGTGTGCTTGTCACGGGTTCCAACTACTCGAAGCAGTTTTACCAGCAGATGCAGTCGAACACGAGTGGAGCCGTGTTTGAGCCAAGGGGAGATGTTGGAGGGGGAGGGGGTGCCGTTGGAGGCTCGTACGGGGCGCCGGCTGGAGCAGCAACTAGTTTTGGAGGATCCGGTGGCGGCTATTCTGGTGGAGGAGGAGGTATGTTATGCATGAGAGGGATGGCAGAGATGAGGTGGAAATTAGTTAGGAAGAAGGAATTTGTAAAGAGATATGAAATTAAATATATTGCAATTAGGTGGGGGGTTTGGAGGTGGAGGATTTGGCGGTGGTGGAGGAGGTTACGACGTCGGGGGAGGTGGGGGTGGTGGATACGGCGTCCCAGCAATGGCTAGCCCGGCTGTTTACAAATATCAGATTTACCCCAGTCAACAAGTAAGCTACACGCAAGACTTGAGAGAGCAGGTTTTAAAAAAGACGTAGACTAATAGAAAGACTAGGAACTAATAATTTTCAACCAATTTTTGAAAAGATGCAATACGGAGGTGGAGGTGGATGGGGTGGGGGAGGTCACGACGACGAAGACGATGACTTTGGAGGTCTTGGAGGAGGCGGCGGCGGTTTCCCAAAAGAGCTGATAGGTCTCTTGGGTTTGAAGGGTCTCAAAGGGCTGAAGCCACTGAAGGGTGCTCTTGCGTTACTCAAGGGATTACTTCTTCTCAAGAAGCTTGGCCTGCTTGGCCTTGGGCCAGCGTTCCCCCTGTTACTCCCCCTGCTTTTACCCTTGCTCCTCTTAAAGCTGGCTTTCTTCCTCTTGCCCCTCCTTCTCATTTTGCTTATCCCGGTTCCTGTCATCTCCACCGGAAGAATGCTACTGGAGTCCCCGGCAGGGAAAAACTTTAAAAAGTTCCTACAGGTAAGATCTCATCATCTCATACCGTCCATAAAATGCATATTTTTTCAAGTAGAAATATACTCCAAAAACGAGAACCACTGCTATTTCTTAGGATAAAATGGACATTTTCATGGCCAACCTGCCCGAAGACTTGAGCCACATTGTGGAAAAAATCCGAGGTAAAAGCGCTGACCTCTCTTTGTCTAAACTCTCCTCCGAAGGGACTGCGAGGGGAGCAGGTAACAACAAGAGCAACTATGGGGAAACAGGCACCGCCCGCACCAAGGTGGTGTACCCTGCCCTTTCCGCAAATATAAAACCTTCACCGAAATCCGTGAAACTTGCAAAATTGGATAAAACTCACAATCAAACTGTGAAAGTCTCACAGCCGACGACATCATAAAAAGACATTCCCATGCATGACGACACGGGAGATTAGATGACATACTTTTTTTGACAATTTTAATTTTTGGACCTTGACACATTTTTTGACAATGAACTTGACCGGACGGAAGGACGACTCCATTTGAAACAACAACATTGAAGTTATATTGAATTTTTAGGTTACATACGTTGACATTTTTTAGGAAACTTACAGACCATTACTGCCATACCATAACGGAATCTTTTTTTGCCTATTTCGAACTGACAAGACTGATATATATTTTTACCTTCACGGACAACGGACAACGACGACATTATATTTAGCATAGGTAGTTTTTATATATTTTACTAGTAAGTTTTGTTTTTGCACACACAATGCGGTTCACTGACGACTGGGACTCAACAACTGACTGACAAATATCTATATATATTTTTTACGAGGACAACCCTTCTGACAAATACTCAACTCTCCCGAACAGTAAACATAATATAATATAGAGTAGATGAGAGTAGATGATGATGTTGACACTAATTTATTTTATTTCCATTTGATTATATTTATTTTTAAGGAAGCGGAATAGCTTGGGAATTAATTTATTTTTATTGTTATATCTTATATTTTCCCAAGCTTTCTGTGACAAGACAGGATTGCTAATCAATTTAATAAAGTAATAATCAAAAGAGAAATCAAAAGAATGAACACTTGTAAAAACATTATTGGATTGCACTCATCATCCTCAGTTTCATATTACTCCGCACACCAGCATCTCCGCATTTTGCATAAAGTCAGAAACACTTTTACATCACATCATCTCCGATAGTTCATTGGTCGTCACATTTCCTAAAAATATGAAGCACCAAATTTTCATTGTGCAACCCCGACTAGACGACCCCTTCGGCAGCCCCCTTCCCCCAACCTACGACGAATTCATTTCTGAATCCCACCAATCCCTGCCCCCCGTTGTAGTAAACATCCGCAAAAGGCTGTACGACCTAACCAACATTTCCCTCCGACCCTCGCAGCTCAGCGGACTATTCATTTTCACCACTGGAACAACCGAGTCGGAGAAACGGTACAACTTTTCCTGGCTCAGCGTCCCAGCGCTGATGGCCCTCTTTCGGCTTTTGACTTTGGTCTTTGTAGCCTCCTACAACAATTGGAACGAGGAATTTGTCGGGAAGCGGTTTGGCGTTAAGGGTGGGGATAACAGCACCCTTGGGGTAACGGAGCACATCCTCTCGACCACAATATTCGTGTCGGACTGGATAGGCTCCTTTCTATTTCTGTCTGGGAAGACAAACATCATATGCTTTCTGAACAGGCTGGAGGAAACGCTGATAGCTTATGCGGAGGAGCTCAAGGATCAGTCCAAGATTGAAGAGTGGTTCGAGCACACTTCAAGAATTTTGAAATATCTTGTCAACACGGTCGATTGGAGTGTGTACGCTACCACTTTCATTCTGGTGTACGCAGACATTCCCAAGTACTTCTTGGCTCTGCAGGGGAAAGTGGAGTTGGACTGGGTAGCCGCCGTATTTCCGGTGTTTGCATACGCCTGGTTTGTCATCATCCTGAGACGACTTCACTTCCGACTATTCCTCATGTCAACCATTGGGCTCCTCCAGTTGGGCTTTTTGGGGGTGAGGGAGCATGTCAAAATGTTTGAAAAGGAGACGAGGAAGGCGACGACCGTGGGGGATGTGAGGATTCATCATCATCGAAGGTACATAAATTCAGGAGGAATGATGAGTGTGTCATCATCCCGAGACAATAAGGCTCCGATTGCCGACATCATCACCGTGACCGACTACATGCGGGAAGTAAAGCTGAGCGAGATTTTGGAAAAGTATAGAAAGATGGAGTCCCTGCTGTCCGAATTTAATGAGTTGTTTGCCTGTCATTTGCTAATTGGGATTGTGTCCGTTATCGTTGTTCTGCTAATGGCGCTGTTTCATTTCTTTGCGGAAGTCAACCTGACCATGAGCTGGACCGCTTTGATATTTGCGATAGAGGCGGTTATCAACATTTTGGTGTTGTTTGCGCTTGGAACAGCAGCGACGGAGATGGCAGGCGAGGTAAATGCAATATAATTTGCGAATATATTAAGTTGATGATGGGATAGGAAAATGGAAATAATGAGTTTGCAATTAGCTGTGTAACTAATGTAATGTAAAATGTCTGATTAATTAAATAGGCGGATTCGTGTATTACTGCGTTGCGGGATGTTCCATTAGGATCCATTAATCCTGGACTGAAGCAAAAAGTAAGAGAGCGAGAGAGAGAGAGAGAGACACTGAATCAATCACTTGATTGATTGTCGGCATTCATCTGTATCTGTGCATTATTATTACGTATATATATAAGAATTTATATGCATAATGGGATATATTTTGTTGCAGATAATGCTTCACTTTCAACATGCCATGGCAGTCCCATTGGTCGTTTCACCAGGCTACTTTTTCTCTCTGAATAGGAAAATGCTAACTTCCGTAAGATACACAACAATATTATTACGATTATTGTTGTTACTATTATTATTTTTTACGATTATTACACTCGTTATCGTAAATGATGGCAAAAAATACCCCTTGAGTATACTATAACATGCAGAATGTCATTGGTTGTTCCAAAATGAGCTATAAAATTTGATTGACTTGGTTCGTGTGGGCTAGGTTGCTGGAACGCTGACAACTTACCTCATAGTTCTTATCCAGTTCCAGTCAACTGAAAAGCTATCCACGGAAAAAAGTGTGGATGGGGCGGCGGCGGCGGCGTTGCAGACTACACCCATTCTAACACTTTTGGGAAACAATAATGGAACGCAATAATAATAATAAATCATTTCATTGGTGATCATATAAATCGACAAGTTATAAGCACTTCTTCACCAACACCAACTTCACATCCGTTTAACATAATTTTTATCATCCTGTAGCAAACTTTCCAAGAAGATTTGAATGATCTTTCTTTTTACAAGCAAAGTAACTATTTAAATAGTGATCTTCAAATACTAATAATACGTGTTTACTTTACAAAAATGATTAACTATAACGATAAGTCCATTTTAAAAATTTCACCTTCCACAAATTCTTTTCCGTTCCCCCAGACGAATCCAAACCCAAACCTTCCCATCCCCTCCACCAATTCTTCCACTTCGGAGATTGTGCGAAAACAACTTCGTGACATTTTAAGCATTTCACTAACTCCTTCTCTATTCCTCGGCTTTTTCCCCTTTTCCCTAGACCACCGCAACCAATTCCGTTTCTCTTGGGTGGGCTATCCCATCGCTCTCATTTTATTTCGCCTGCTAATGTCAGTAGCTTGCTTAGTCTATCATGTACACTTTATAGAGTTGTACAATGTGGTTTACGGAAATATAGGTGACACTGAATATTTTACTGAGTCTCTGGTTGCCTACTTGGGCTTGTTTGGTGAGATGATCGGCATCGCCTATTTGGTGTGGAAAAGAAGGGAGGTTTCCGAGTTTCAAGAAAAGTTTACTGAACTCATGATTGACCTGTTGTGTTTGTGTGGCCCTGTCAAAGAGAGTGATATTAATTCGGTGGTTCAACCTCAAGCCCACCAGTGGTCAAATATTAATAATATCATGTTTCAGCATGTCATTCGAAATGTATCCAGGCTCCGGAGGGTTGTCCTGATTCTATTTATTAGCAACGCTGTTAAAAACATTGGAGCACAAAGCTTGGTGGCATTCAAGCACGGGGAGGGATGGGGGGTTTACCTCCTCCCATTTTTCACATTGTTCTGGGTGTCCACCTTGTACACTCGCTTGTTCACGAGGTTATGGATCCTGACGGTGATCCAGTGTTTGCAGGTTGGAGTGAGGTGTGTGAAAAACCAGATTGGTAGTTATCTGAAGAAGAAGAAGAGCGAGCAGCAGGGCCAGGAGGAGGAGGAGGGAGAAGAACTGCTTCGGGTTTTGTCAAAGTATAAAAAAGTTGAGGGGATTGTGCAAGAGTTTAACAATTCGTATGGGATTTATATAGCCTCTTCCCTCCTAACCTTGATTGTGACACTACTCATGACCATTTTTGAATCCATANATTGTGCAAGAGTTTAACAATTCGTATGGGATTTATATAGCCTCTTCCCTCCTAACCTTGATTGTGACACTACTCATGACCATTTTTGAATCCATATTGTTCTTTAAGTACCAAAGGCATGGGATTGCATTTGCATTCGCGTGGACCTCCCTGGCTCACTTTATCGTGCTGTATGCCATGTGTTGGAGTGGGACGGAGGTGACAAATGAGGTTCGATCGACACGTGTGTGCCTATAAATTCTAAATAATCAAGTAGGAATTTGTAAATTGAATGTTTTGATTGGTCATAGAACAAGGAATGCATGCTGTTACTTCAGGAGGCTGGAATTGTAGGGGGCAAAACTTATCATCAAGGCATTGACGTTCAGGTGACGGCATATTTGGATATGCATTCCATTATAATTCTTAACTCATGAGTCACTGGAAATTAATCTGTTATTCGTGATATACCGTTGTGTATCACTCAAAATGGTTGTAGGCGTTGATGCATTACTTCAAGGGATTAGTGCAACCTTTGGAAATATCCCCTGGTTCCTTATTTCTGCCTAAATCTTCGTACTTTGACATCGGTACTCTTCAACAAACTGTAGCACGTTTTGTTTGTAAACTTACTCCAGTACGTAACTAATGAATAGATGAATATTCATGATTTTTTAAAAATTTAGATCGCAGGAACCATTACAACCTACTTGATTGTTCTTGTCCAGTTCCACACAAACGACCACCCCCCTCCACCACCAATGAAGGAAAACTAAAAAAGCTGGATTTACATTATTATTATCTTAACAATGTTGATTTATTTGTTGTCCAACCTAATTAAAGCATGCTTTGTCAATCAATCTACGACCACCCCCCACCACCACCAATGAAGGAAAACTAAAAAAGCTGGATTTACATTATTATTATCTTAACAATGTTGATTTATTTGTTGTCCAACCTAATTAAAGCATGCTTTGTCAATCAATCTTGTCAATTAGCGTACCGCAGTTGTGTAAATGATTAAACGATTAAAATGACAACCAAAGAATAATACGGTTTAAATAATAATTGATGAAGGTGATTTTTTTCTTTGATGCAACAACAATGAGTAATAACGAGCAAAACTTAGAAATTGGCAAAGTTGCAGTTTCAATTAAATCTTTCTTTGATGAATGAATGACCAGCCCCAATAAAATATTTTAACTACATATATGAACGAAGAATGAAATGTCAAACATTGTGGCTTAAAAGTTGCTTTTGTTTATACGATTGCGCTTGGTATTTATTTACAACAAATGTGAACATCAACATCCAATTTTAATCAATTAATAAATATGCATATACATAATTATAGCACCAATTATATTCTCAGGACTATCGGGATGATGGTGAAAGGCGAGACGGGTGACTATGACCTTATTTTCCGAATCCACTGTGAGAGAATTAAAAAAGAAATGCACAAATTAAAGCATTATGCGAAATTTAATATGAAATTTAGATCAGTAAGTTAGTCAAAGATCATAAGATCACTTACATTGAACCAGCTCCAGCCTGTGCTGAGGCATGTGAGGTAGATCCAGCCAGTCCCAATCCGTGACCGTAGGGGTAACCGAGACCATGACCGTACCCAGTAGCCCCAGAAGATGCAATCGCAGATGCCTGGGAACCAGCAATACCACCTCCGTAAAAGCGTCCTTCCCGGTTGGTCGGTGCATCTGAAAAAGATTTAAAATAGTTCAATTAAGAAATCTGAAGTTTTGAAGTTTGTTTAGAGTCGCAAACAAAAGTAAAAAAACAAATACTATCTAATTAGTGTTCTAACCTTGAATGTCGTTCTCAGTGGACACAGGGTTTCCGGAAACGGACAAGAGGCAAAGGGCAGCGACGACGACGAAGACAGAGTTACAAATGATTGAAGCCATTGTTGAGTTAAGTGGTTTTC
>JAANSN010000938.1:0-41952 GCA_036850665.1 Dicranocentrus wangi | reverse complement strand
TCCTAATGTGATTTACTCTCATTGAAACTCTATTTCTTATATCATGTGCCGCAGTGTCTTGTTCAAGTTCACGGGTAATGGTTTGCTCACATTTAGAATACTAATTTCCACTAAGAACGACTCTTGAGGAATCATTAATTAACACTACGACAGGAAGAACATTACCAATTGTAATGGTCACTCGTAGTAAACACCTGTATGCAATTTATGATTTTATTCATTAACTCTGCGCAAGAAAATTCATAGGGAGAAATGCTGGTACAAGACTTGTTTAATGTACGATTTAAGAGTGTGGTGCTTATATATGCCTGCTTAAAGTGCTTTGCATTTTTGCTTATAAAGGGATATATACAAGTGTTAATGGCTATATATTCATAAACAAGTGGATAAATTTCCGTGACTGTGGTAGGTCTTTTTTTTACTCCTGATTTTTATAAGCAGCCCAGAGAAATCCATGTAATATAAGTAAATCAATGCGTCATACCAAATTAGCCAGAAATAAATAATCCCTCGACCTGAGCAACAGAGAATCTTAATGCCAACCTAGAGCAGAGCTGTACATACAAAAAATACATTCCGCTCGTTTACCATTTATTTTTTTTACTTAACCTCGGACTGTACTGAAATGCGCGCATTCAGAGATAAAATGTCATATCATTCTAGTTGATGTGGCGTACCGTTTAATGCACAAGGCATTGAAAATAAAAATGGGAAATGCAGTAAAAAGGGGAACAGGTGCTACAAAAAGGCCTTTGTTTGCAATTCTCTCTAGGTCACTATCATTATGATAAAAAACACTTATTTTGTGACCACTTCAGCATCAGCTCTAATTCATTCATCCACATTTACATAGAACAAATATAAACTCAAAAAATACTTTTGTGAGTTTTTATCCAAATAGTTATATACATTTCTTGATGCACGGCGCACGTGTTAAGAAGGAAATGACAATATTGGCGACAATTTTACTTGTTAGGATAAACATTCCTTGTGAGTCAAATGCGTGTGCGTGCACATCCATAAAAGAAAGCTCACAGTAGTTAACTTCTCATTTCCACCAAAATGACGATATAATGCAGGTAATTCCGGTTTATGAGTTTGTCGTCGCCAAACCAGAGAACTATAAGAAATACGATACAGCCACCAACAGTGAAAATCATGATTCTGCTGTCTGCCAACCAACCATTTCATTCATCCTCCCAGTCTATCCTACCAAATGACAAAGATTAGCAGTTAGAAGTATTGAAAAAGGAGTAACTGTCTGAAAAAATCAACAGTGCAAAATCCCAAATGAGACTCATTCAATGAGCCATGACAAGATTTTTCATTGTCACACTCCACAGGGATAAAACTTGAATGACCGAAGACACCACTGTACATAAAGGAATAGAAATTGAACCGTGTAACATGTATTCATCTTGCTAATCAGTATACGAAAAAAAATGAATGGAACTCTACACCCTTAACGATGTGACCATGTGGCGTTAGTACATTTACATTTGAGACTGGTGAGTAAAGTTTCGTACAAATAGCAGATCCCTGTCGTTAAAGAATTGTCCACATTTTTTGGTTCAGTTATCACAAGATGGATGGTCAGAAGGTCTGTGTTTCATAAACCCAAAAGATTGTAGTAAAAACATATGCGTACGCAAAGGCACTACCTATATGTTTCAACCATAGATTAATAAAATTAGTTACAACAATGTGCAGCATTCTTTGGGATCACCTTTTTCTACTCAGGTTGTCAGTATTCACAATAAAATAGAGAAGTTCACAAAATCACGGATCCATTTCATATGACAGTGAACTACTGACAAATCGAAATGGTACATTTCATTTAGCCTGCCCTTGCAAATGCTGCCGGCAGAAGCAGAATCGTCTTCAGCATGACGGCGGGGTGAATGTGATCACAGCAAAATTATAACGCTACAATATTTTTCCCTTTTCTACAATGGTATTCATAGTATGATGTATGATATTCGATATATTCAGCTTAATTTCATGTATTTAGCCGTGGAAATGATGATCTACTGGTCAGCTTTAAATGCGATCGAGATATGATATATTATATAGGTATACAATGGTTATGGTGCTGATGAGGTAGGTAGTTGAACTGGCTTGTAAGTTGAAGTAAATGATGATGGTCTACGATATGAGTAGGTTGCATCTTTTCTGACGGCAGCAATAATATCCTCTCATCGTCATCATTCACAAGTCCAAGGAACTCTCTGGCAAAAAGAGACTAGACCACTTTCGCCTTTTTCAATCAACATTCAACAACACACAAGGAATGTTGACAATTGACCATGTAATGTGTAACCTACTTTGCACACTTTGGCATAGTCATCATCATTTTATTATCATCCGCGTCAGTTTCTTCAAATCTTTACCAGTTTGGCTGGCTAGTATCAGGCAGGGATGCCTAGGGTATGTAGTATATACGCAGTAGATTTATAGATAAAGTGCAGTGACTTCTTTTTCTTTCAGAAATGCCATGTCATCAACATGCGTTTAATTCTACGTTAGTTTTTATCAATGACTGATCATCATTAGTCGTGCGCTGCTTCTTTAATAAGTAAACGTGTTATACACAAAACCAGTATGCACAAGAAGCGTATTTGCTCAGTACTCAAAATTTTACACTTGGGGTTGAATCGTCGTGATGAATGCAGTTGCAATAAAAGCAGTTTGCTTATATGTTGTAGACCAGTCTTATTGATGGCCGATGACAAATCAGAAATGTCCGAGTGCTTACCTGTAATCAAAAACAAAAAAAAAACAGTCAAAAATTTGTTAATAGTCAATCATAATCATCAAGTTTATATTTGGCAAGCAAGCAGTACTAAAAATTGCTCCTTATTTGTAACAACTCTTTTGAAATCTGCTTTCAAGGTTACATTTGTAGAGACAGCCGACATTTCAAATTTCAAATCTGGATGAAGTCCTCATCATCACATCCAATCACATCAGATGAAGACGTGAATCAAGTGTATTAGCAGAGGCGTGTTTTACATTTAATGCACTTTCCATTGTATTCTATTTTTATCACCCAATGCACTTTTCATAAGAAACTTTCCCTTCCTCAGGTCCAGCAATCTGTTTGTAGTGCTAACGCGAGCGGTGGAGTGGATTTATAACGGATGAGTGTTTAATATGAAATCGTTTTAACCTTGGCTATTGTTGTTATTTCGACCCTAGGTGAAATTTGACCGCATTCCAGAAATGAGACTGAAAGTTGTCAGTCTAAAATTAGCTAGCTGTAAAGGTGCTGGGTGAGTGCACAGCAGCATTAGTTGTGTGCGGAGCTTAAAAGCTGAACAATGCAGGGCAAGCTGGGAATGAATTGGGAACTCCCTTGACACCTCACTGATACAAATAAATGTATATAATGAGCATAATAAAAGTATATATGTACCTATATAACTAATATTGCTAACACCTAACTCATGTGATACAAATACCTTTGACTGGTCTAATACTGCTCCGCCTTGGTACAAAATGTAACTCGTGAGAAATTTGTGTTTAGTTACGACAACAATGCCTACCTTTCAAAGTTTCTGGCTAGTTATAACTAATCATTATCGCCATAAAATACAGTAAATATGCTAATGTAATGCAATGACGAAGTTATACTTTGTTTATTTTATTGCAATTCCGTATTAAAATCCCGAAGACATATGCCATACCATTCAATTCGGCACGTTAAACTGGGAGTCCTACTTTTGCTTTGATGTGCAAGGTACTATCAATTTCTTTGTTGCTTTGTTTTGCTCGTTGCTGCAGGTCCAAAAAATGATGCAATGAGATAAAGGCGAAAACAAAGGCACAATGTGCAGATGTGGAAAAAAGTGTGATCCGTCTTTTATAATGAATTTATGCTTAGTCAGTAAAAAAAAGAATACATAGATATCTCGATATTGCTTAATTTTTTCCCTTTGGGAAATTTGGGTGGAGTATAGATATATACAGATTTTAACGAATGTCGAATATCTGAGAATGCTGATGTGTGCATGTTCAGCCTGTAAATTAGCTTCCGCACCGACCAACAACCAAACAGATAAATCCAGCTAAAGTAATTCTTTCTTAATCTATGAAATCATCAATTTTCATTGAAATGCAAAAGATGTTGTTTTTTCTTGCTTTATTCACAAAAAAGTTTCCCTCGTCCCTTCCCGGCCTATCTCCTCCTCTCCTTGCAAAACTCACGAAATTGTTGTGCTGTTGTAATGAAACAAATAAGTAGTGAGAGGTTGTTGCTTACATTTGTATAAAAAACAAAAATGGGCACAGAAATCAGATTTTCCCAAGTTTACGTTCCACACAGAGAGGTAGTTAGATTGCATTGGGTATTCATTTAAATAATGCAAAAGTTAATAGTAATGAATCTTTCGTGTAGGATTACAAGTGCCAGCCAGTCAAGAATCTCGAACCGCTTCGAAAATCCGAGACTCGTCTGTTTCTCAGCTTCTTGAGAGATGTCCATCATCTCATCATGATGATCATATAATCATACTTTTGAAAGGCAGCCAATAAAATGCACACCATGTTTATGGTTATGGGCTTATTAAATGCATAATTCAAATAAATGAAAAGATGTAATCATACAACGCCGTGCATACTGCAATCTTTTCGATAATTTTCAAAAGTGCATGCTTACAATACGATATATAAATTAGTTTTTCCTAACTAAACATGCGAACACATCACTGCAAACTTGGTAAATTGTAAATTGAAACGTCGGCCCTATGATATCATTGTGTTGTATATATTGTATTGTAATCTGTAAAAACAACCAGCCAACTTGAAAATCGAATTGTTACCACTTCGCACACAGGCTTAAGTTACTCACAGTTTAGTTTTTGCCGAAGCCCCGTCCAGGTGGATGAAGAGCTAATTTGATGCTTGGTTGTTAAAATTATTAATTACATATCTCTCTATTAAGCTTTAAATGTGGCTAGAAGGATTTGACCTGGTGTTCATTCATGTTCCTTGTAAAGGTAAACGTAATCTGAAACATTTTAGATGCACATTGTTTACAAGTGTAGCCAAGTCATATTTGCCATGTGTATTCAAGTGCGAGGTAGCCACAAAGCCAAAATCTTGCTGAGCCTGTTACAGGTTGATTCGCTCCACAAACTGCGGAACGTGACCTCAGTTTGTATGATATTTTCAGAAGAACTATACTATACTATAAACTCAGCCTGCCTCTGCCTCTAAACCCAAACCAAACAACAGATCCTGAAAATAGGTTTGGTGTTTTAGGTGTGCATGAGAAATTAGCATCGATTATGTCAGTGAGCCCATAATCACCACACAATAAAGGTGTAAAGCTTGCTCTGCTCACTGATTAGAATCATTTTCTCCCTTGTTCAGGTGAGAATAGGCAAGGAAATCTGTTCGTCGTGAGACACTTCTTGAAACATGTTCGTCTATCACACTCTTAAAAACGTGTTTTACACAAAACTCTCTCAATTTGAAATTCCCTTGAGGTTTCAAAGAGACAATTTGCATATTCTATTTGTACAAATCGGGTTATATTATATGATTATAATAACCATGTGGAATGAATATTTTGTGAGAAAAGTATCATAATATATACTAATCGCTTAAAGATAGTTAACGTTTAAAAAAAATGGTCAAAACAAGACAAACATATTGGCAGCTAAGGCACATATTTTTTTCAAAAGTTCATCGTCATTATCCATCGATTTTTTAGCAAGATAATAACATTTTGCACATTTACATACCTACTTACTCGTCTTCCCTTTGTTTCTGGTTATGCGTTTACCGCATTCCTACAGTAGAGACTACGGAAAGCACAAGTTCTACTACAGCGTAAAAACAATATACTATTAACCTACATTTCAATTTTTGCTGAGAAAAACCTTGCAAAATTTAAATTTAATTACTGGAACAGTTAGCTGAAACATAATGAGCCTCGAGAAAATCCACACGTAAGATTCTTCGGTTGGGTACACATATCATACCATGCCTTGGTAGCTGGTTACATACAATTGACATGAATCTCCTGCGCAAAATACTGGCATACTTTTTTTTATATAACTATAACATACATATATGTCCTTACGGAAACATAATATTTGCGGTGTACCACGATGATCTTACAATAGTTTTTTTGTAAAACGATCCATCCAAACCGATCTGTAGACGACCATGTACTCACTCATCCCAAAGTAACATCAACCACTAAAACCCAAGCGACTACCCATGCCAGTGATCTGATAAGATCAGCATTGTTTTGTGGTCATTTAAGAGTAAATCTGAGCCAAAAAGACCCTTTCCTCCTTCTACGGTCTAAAAGTACTCATGATGGGTTTTGGAGTAGCCAAATTAAAATGACACTGTCAATACAACCTACCCTACAACTTTTTTCCGAATTGAAAAGTGGAATTCATTTTGTATACACAAGTCCAGTCGGTCAATCAATTCCGCTGAAGTCTAGCCGCAAACATGAAAACACAGTTTTGATTTTGATGAGATGTCATTTATTTATTATTCCCTCAGCGAATCAATCACACAGCTTTATCATCTCCATCAATCTACTCCACACTGAACGAGAAAATTGTGAAAAGGCAGAGTCAACAGTGAGCAAGCTCAGATTATTATGCATTCTGAACCACAGCATCAGCCATATATTAATTTCCTCAAATCATTATACAATTCTGTAAGCTTGCTCAGTAAATATGTGATTTCAGCTGACACATCCTCGACTCACATGCTCATGCACTTTTCTAAGAACAAAAAACATCCTCTCAGGAGAATCCTTCTTAAGGGGTTAAGAAAGAATCGTGCAGATTGGGTTTGGCAAAAGCATGCACATAAGTATTTCGTACCGGTTAGCTGAAAGTTATAGATTAGTATAAGTACATTCTGCACCCTGCGTAATCCACGTCGTATGGACGTCTCTTGCAAAGACACACTATAATCATGTATCATTTGGTAGGGCAAACTACACGACAAAGAATACAGCTACAATGTTCGAAAAATGTAATTTGTCGATTAATTCAGTGTTTACCTAAAAATACGTACCATTTTATTATAAAATAATCTGTATAAAATAATCATAAATTATTGCAAATTAAATGGAAGTTTGTGAATAAACGTGTGTAACGTTATGTAATCAGTAATAAGTACCGCTGTTAAGTTTATAAGTTGATGCATTCAATCAAGGCATTCGCTTTGACTTTCTTCTTTTACACATAGTCTCTACAGGCAAGGGACATTTTACAATAGGAATGTAGGTTTTATGTCATTGCTAAATATTTGTAAATAAAAACTACTCATCTCTTTTAATATCATCATCATTTTTTACCCATCATGATTCACAAGTCCACCCACCCTAGCAAAAAGACGTTAACAAATCGCATGATTCTGTATCCGTCCACTTTCGATGTGCCACCCTCGTGCTAGGGACACAAGATATGATGACCAACCCATCATGCAACACACAGACGACATACTCCGCATAGGGACCCTATTTGCCATTCTGCATAGTTTCATACCTTCAGGCTGCTATTAGAGTAATGACAGATATAATAACATGATGAATCCCAGATTTCCTGGTTCATCAATTACATTGTTATAAATTAGTGCTAACTTAATAGGTTAATTATGACATGCATATAGCGCAGCTTATATGTATATAGTATTATATCCACCTTTGCACGTTTTTAAAGCTATAAGGTGTTGCGATTTTGGTAAGCATCCCAACCCTCCGTCAGTCTTCCTTCACACTCTAGAGAAACATGCCTGATTTGTTCAACGAAACTCGTAGGTATGAAAAATGTGTGTAAATTGTCTTTTTACACCGTATAGTCTCTATATTCGTTAGAGCCACACCATGATACTAATGGAATGCACTTGTTCCGCGTACATCTAAACAAGGGAAGCCTTTTATCCCTACACGAGTTGCGTAAGATATGTGTGTGGCTCCATAAGTGTACGATTTTGAGATGAAAAGTAAGAAATAAAATATTCTTTTTCTTACAATTTTGAATGCTCACTTTTGACTAATATATAACGCACGTAATTTCCTATTTTTTATACACCAAAACTGTCGGCTTTTCCCATTTTGCCCATCCTACTCCACAATTTCATTCAAAATTTATGCAAAGAGTTTTATTCGCAACTTTTCAAATGAAAAGTTCTCAAATGTGCATATACATGTTGATAACTAGTTACCTACATACGCTCATCTCATACCATAATACACGTAGCGTAGGTATAAATGCACAATGATTTGCTGCTTTAAGAGGCGGCATACTCTTCTGCTATTTTTTTATTGATAATACATTTTATGTAAATGACTAGAAGATGATGATGATGCACCGCCACACATGAAGATTAGATAAGAGACCTCAATAATGCAATAGAAAAAAGCAGCTTTTTAGTTTCAGCAAGTGTGTTGCTGTAGTACTATCGTCTAAACGGGGTGACTGAGCGGATTCCCCGTGCGTAAGTTTTATTGCTTGCGTTTATGAATAGTGAACGTGTAACCGGTAAACGGCAAAAGGGGTTGTAAATTTGATCACTACATAATATTACAATAATAACGTCAAATGACTCGACGATATAGTGACTGAATAACATGAATCAATATCACCGACATAAACCTTGATTATCAAAATTTGATCTCAGAAGATTCATTCTTTAGAATAGGGCAGCGTGCCAAGGAAAATTGCTAAATGCTATCAACAGCAAAGCTTAGTAGTATTAATGTTTACTCGAAGATGATGACGGAATTACTATATATTATGAAACTATCATTGGACCGATCTAGTGGGACAGGTGTAATATTAGTAGTTCGTAAATGGTAGTCAATTATTGGATTTTTGAACTTGAAAAGAAATGGGTTAAAATGACAGACATCCCGTTTCCATAATGGAACCAGTTTGTTACACACAAACAACAAGTGATACACTCCTGAACATAATATTGATCCTACTATGAAGTTTGCTTATTCAGGTAGATAAGCCAAGTGCATTGGGGTGATTTCATTTAGCTGCCAAAAAATGAAATAAAAACTGATATATCTCCAAAATTTATGCTCACATTGTTTCAAGAAAAAATGCAGCCAAACCTAAGAGGTAAATATAAACACATAGTTAATCCTGGCGTTGCAATAAACAGACAAAAAGAATCTGGAATAAAATCGAGTTTTCTGAGAAACGAGTAAAAGCATGCGAAGCATTATTAGCACGTTGGATCATGCCGTGGTACTAAATGACGGAGAGATCGATCGTCAAATAATGTTTGGGGTTCTGTTAAGCACGGCGTGGTGGTGTACTCAAAAAACGGCAAAATATACGAATGAAGATGTATTTTCCACTTAATTTGAAATTGAGGCATGAAAAAGCGATCCGTATAACCCGTGAATATCGGAATGCTATGGTCCTCAGGTTCCTCAGATGTGGAATTCCAAGGGCATAAAATTCGCATAAAATAGACGATGAAGTTATATGACAAAAAGACAAAATTCTTTTGACCCTCCGGCTATCCGGTTGGTGGTCCATCGTAGATGCACTTGAAACATTGTAATTGTCCAATTATTTATTTAATACTGTCTTTATTTTTATTTAATAACTTTTTCTTGAAACAACACGCCTCCTTTGCGGCTAGTCTATTACATTCACACCGTTGTACACATCCGTGAAGTGCATTCCCTTTGAAATTGTTTTTCAAACAGAAAACAGTAGTCGTTTTGTGTAAGAAACAAATGAGGATGATGATGGGAGGTAGCAAGCTGTGCGAATAGACAAATGATGAGGATTTTCTTGTAATTTTATCATCATTTAATGAATCCACAAAAACAACGGGATAACTCAACTCCGCATGTGTAAAAGCGACATAGACTCATCGGGATGATGATTAAAATTCTCACTTTAATAATTTACTTTGTCCTACTGCCACTTGCCACACAGTACAATTGAAGAAGTAATTTCTGACGAAAAACGCTAGTTTTCTTACGTCATGAAAGCCGCACTTTGTATTTTAGAGGAAACTTGGAAATCCTTTTCCCAGACTTGGAACGCATAAAATATAAATTCGTTTACAACACCCAAAAATAATAGAAAATTCATCGAAATGCATTGATACACATGTGCACATCCTTTCGTCATGTGAACTTGCCTGCATCGTGTGTCTACGGTAAATTTTGGTTTTTGTCTGTGATGCCTACGACGGAGTTGCTACTTCAGCGTAACAAAACAATGAATTCAATTCATTATAAGTTTGAAATAAAATAGCTAACTCGGCGAGAATTTATAAGGTAAGCCATGTATAAGTAAGCAATGCAATGTATATACGTAAGCCTACACGCAGTTTTTGGGAATTCAGTGATAAAAAGCATAATGAATGTATTACATAACCAATGCCTACCTATCTTCACACAGAATAATCCTTTTCGCCAATATGTTCTTCATGTAGAAAATTACGTTTTTGGCACCGGTTATGAGAATTTGTGCCGGCACATTGCACAATTTACAATGATAACACTCCAAGTAGTCAACAGTCAAGGTGATTTATTGACACAGTCAGGATGCAAGTGTGGAGGGGCTGTGTTAAGTACAAGTAGTAATAAAAACTAATGTTGTTGTATGAAAAATGCGGGTGTAAAAAGATTATTATATATTTTCAAGCATATTATTTCATTATCAGTACAAGCTAATAAGTACACACATCTAATTTTTGCAGCTACAAAAATTGTAATTTGTAAGACATTCTATTCGGTTTGGCTATTGGTCTATATTTGTTAGTTACATATAAGTCCCTGTAAATACCTCTTTTGTAGTTCTTATCACCGAGTTTTGAATTTTTCTGACTTCCACATAATGAAGGTCCGTTATTCCATTTCTGAAATTGAACAATGGATTTGATGATACGCTTGCCGAACAAATTCCACACGAATAACAAGTGCGTGCGAAGGTAAATCACCAATTGGTCGGAGATGCAGAGCACGAGTGAATTCTAGCGAATATAGTGTCTCCTACATCTTTGAATGATCATAATAGCTACGTAACATATTTTTGCAGTTGGTTACAAATTTCCTGCCGGTCGACGATCATATTGATTGGTACGGGTATTGAATGCAGGAAAATGGGTAGGTTGGTACCGTACCGGAGCACACCCACTTCCACCATATACTCGATAGGACGCACATGTTCCCATAAATTCTACCTTGAATAATAATATGACCGTTTTGACAGTTTCATCATAACGTATTCGAAAGTAGTGTGAAATTTACTTAATTTTAACGACCCCAAAACTCATAGCTCATAAAAAACAACAGTTGGAGCTAGGACATTCGAATAGGGATCTGCCTGCGTCAATTTTACGAGGGACTACCAGGAAAAGATAATTTATAAATAACTACTACGATGAGCAGGCCACACTGCACTGTGCCATAGTTCCGGTCTGTGGTCAAATGTATCAAGTGCTTGAAGATGTAAGTACCTGTTTTTTAAAATATTATAGCATTTCCCATACTTGAAGCGTGTGTTTATAGCTAAGAGCGCGCACACCTTCCCAACACCTATTTCACTACTAAAGCGCAAATGAGATATACGTCAAATACGTCTGTTTAGTGCAACTTTTTTTTTGTTTCCGACAACATACTTACCCCAGGTTCTGGGTTTAAAATTCTAACTATAGCACACTCTTCTCAAAAAGGTTTGACGGTAGTAGACAGGTAATTTGGCGGATATATGGATAATGTTAAAGTGGGATGGGATGTGGTCAGTACACATCTTTTTCTCTAAGGACGCTTTGCCCTGCAGCCTAAAAATATATGGTTCACAGTTTTGAGCAGCGCAGCGCATTCCAACTTGTTTCAATAAATTCAGCACTGCCTTCAAGTGTGCAATTCAATGAATACGGAGTGCAACCAAGCTTTTCTGTTCCCCATTCCCCGATTAGTATGTTCAAAAATAAGCAATAAAAATGGAAAAATCTTGATATGATAAATCATTTCTCAAATGCACCCCTCTTTTGACGGGATAAACAGCAAAACAAAAAAAACGTATATCTAGCACTACATAGTACATACTACATCTATAACCAGGAATGTGCATACATTTTTCGATTGTGCAATAATAATAAAAAACTACAGGTGAGGCGCCAAGCTAGATATAGTTACAGACTTGTACAGAATATAAACTTGAACAAATGATTTCATACAAATTCAAGTTCAAAACTGCACCAAAAGAACGGAAGCGTACATTCTTCATCTTTCAGTCAATAAAGTATCTCAAGAAGAGAGAGAGAGAGAGAGAGAGAGAGAGAGAGAGAGAGAGATGCGAGGTAACGGAACTTCAATTCTCTATTGTATTTCAACATAAAGCAAACTAAGAAAGCTTTTACAGGCTCACCTGTTCGTTTCGCTTCTCTGACTCTTTTTTGGGAGCATTTAGTGGTATGCTGCTGTATTGTATGGTCTATGGTACGTAGAAGTTGGACAGCAACAACAGCTTACTTTTAAACTTCAGTGTTCAAACAATTATTTAAAGTGTTTCTTTGAAATGATTTTTTTATTGATTATAATCACGGTGTAAGGGATTTTCAAGAGTAACCTTGATTTGATTGGTAATGGATTGAAAGCATTTTTTAAGCAATCAGCAAGAAAATAGGATTTTTTTTTTGCCATTGGGAACTTTTCCAGGGATGCTTGTTATTGCAGAACACATTCTGCATATATGGCAGAATACGAAACTAAGGTTGACATGAGATTAGAAATTATGAATATATGATTATAATGACCGTCACACATTTTGCTCTTGACCATCTTAATCAAAATGAGTGGATCTTGAATTTGTCAATATTTTTTACGTCAATTTTCCATCCCCTCCTGACCAAGTTTGCAATATTGAAATTTCAATTGTAAATTAGAGTCGTATAGAGAGGCCAACCTACCTTGTTTATTTACAATGCAACCCTTTTTTGCAAATTTGGTCTAGAAAATGTCAGGTGCGTTCAATATCCTATATTTTATCAATTAGTGAAAATGCAGGTCTCCGCCATTTATTACAAAAACGAAATGACTTCGACTCCCTTTTCCGTGCTGCAGGCTTGATAATGACTAGTTCAAAAGTAATTTTGTTATCATCATGTAATTGCACTTGATCATTTAATTTGCATGTGGTCCTGCACTCTTTTCTTTTTAAAAATTGATTATTTCATCGCATCCCTGCCAAGTGGGTTTGTATACCTACCTACATTCTGCCTATTTATGTAGTTTATTTGGACATGGGCTTGAACGAATGCTGATTCTTCATGTCATTCATTTAATTAACAAACCATTGGAGATCACACCATTCAAAAATTACGAAATGATGAGCGAGATATTGTTGTAATGAGTTGAATGAGTCGGCAACTGATTGTTGCAGAATTAAATGGGTGGTGCGCGGTGCGATCTTGACTGATGGCATTGATGTCCCATGTTAAAAAAGTATCTTGCTTGAATTCTAGCTAGATGCGTCGTCCATACATACTTCATTCACATCTTGTAAGTACAAAATCAACAAGCGCCTTCTTCCAACTGAAGACTATCCCGACGAACACTTCTTCGCTCCTTCTTGCGAAACAAAAACATGAGTAGAAAGGATGGATGCAACGTCGCATCGCATGCATTCCCATCAACTATCATATCATCATCCTCATTTTTCTCTATCATCATATCATGCAATCAAACGATCATTGAATTTCATGAATGACGACGTTCCCATTCCCAAAAAACTTCTTTTACTTTTTTTGCAGCCACACACGCCTCTTCTTCCCTTGTTTTGTGAAATGAATAATTGCACCTTACAATTTTAATTGCAGTTATATGTATGGTATAGTCATCGTAGTCATCGCTAAGCAAAACCAAACGTAGGTAGTCATCTTATCCACATACGCACTAAAAAGTCTCGACGTGTGTGTATGGAATTTATTGTGGATTGTGGATGCACCAATACGCTCCACGACATGCAAGTCATTTTGCACGCTTTCAGATCAAAATAGCATCGCGAGCTGTCATCGTTAATTTTCCCTACATGATGTGCTGGTGGTGTATGTACTCTCAAAGTGAGTGGTATTTTATCGGACATTAATAGGTTTTTGGGAAAAGGGCGGATAATAGCCAATGTACGGTATATACTATGTTCGGACAGGAACCTTGTTATTGTGGTTTCTTAATCAGTGAATTACCTTTGCCTTGCCCAACTCATATTTTACTTTGTTTATCGCAGTTTCATGTCGTGTCATGGGTTCCCCTAAAACCAAACTGAGTTTGAAGAGACGTATCGCTAAATCACTGCATGGCTAAATTCCAGATATATCCCGTAAGTAGCCTCTGACCAAGTTAAGTAGAAAATTATAGCTTTTCATCTGATTTTAACTATAATAATACCATATTATAATACTACTAACTCGTCACGACGATCTCTATTTTAGAACAATATTTGACAGACGGCGTCGTGAAAGCATTTTCCAAAGTCGCCATTGTGCTCCGAGAGTGTGCCACATGATAAATTGAGACATTTTTCAAAAAAGAAACTTTCCTTGGGTATGCGAGACCATCAAAACAGTTTATAAATACGTTCACTCGTAATAAGAATTCAAACAACTACTATATACTTATGCAGCCACACCCAGCTGAAAATTTCGGTAAATGTGTTACTGTACAAGGGTAATCACAGCGAAATCTTTTCGACAGACAGACCAACCATCAACCTTAAGTTAACTGAGTGAGTGCTGAGTACCATGCTGTCCATTCAAAAATGGAGAACGTTTTGGTTGTTCCTTGAATCATGACTTTGTAATGATGATACACTTTGTTTGTTGACGTTATGTCTGTAAGTAGTACTTTGCAGATTAGTAATTACTGAAACCGAAAACCCACAATCAACAGTGTCATCTTGAGAGCATCCGCTTTGTCATTACACGCACACTAATATTTATTCCCTCTTTCAATTTCATTCATCGCATCGTCATTTTCAACATTGCCTGCAACGAACCGAGAATCCCGTACAATAAACAGGGGATTGTTTCGCATACAAACATATTATGATGGTACCCTTATATTCTCGAAAATTGTGTGACGCGACGGTAATGAATTACACCGGCGCGGCGTAATGCATGCATGCAGGGGAAAAAAGAAACCTCAATGTTTGGCCCAGTAGTAAACCTGCATCCGCAAACAAACCATTACTTACGGGTTTCTATGCTAATGACCAAAGGGATGACCACTGTCTTCGCCATTATACCCATGCTATACTGGGTTTGTGTAATCCAAGCCACTAAAAGCTTGTATAATACTGCTCATCAACCAAACAAACAAAAGGATCAATTATTATAACGTCGTAAACGAACCTTACATTTTTGACGTTTATCACATCGGAATACCAAACTTGTACCCACTACCCTGTTTGCCGTGGCCGTGTACCACTACCACACTGATATTTTGGTTTTAAAAAAATTCATAAAAAGGTTTCACCACTGCATGCCTGTTAGCATCATATTGTATTGACATGTGCTCGTCAGCCCGTCTTGGAACTCACCGGTGCAGGTACAGTTTTGTGGATAGGAAACAAAGACGAGGGAGTGCGAGTGTGGTCAATTACTATAATTCGCATCTCCATTTTTCACTATTATAAACCATTTTATATACCAAAGAAACAAGCATTTAAGTTATTAACCGTAAGTACACAAGTTATTAAAACATCACGTGTGATACGTCTTCTAAATACATCTCTTCTTAACATCAGCTATACCTATACACTTTGCTCCAAGAGTGAAGGACGCGATACATATTCGTCTTGCAAGCCCTTGCGAAAGCGAATTAGTACATTTTGCAAACTAAAACTATGGTTAAATAAAAACCTAGAAATGTTGCTTGTATTTNTAGTACATTTTGCAAACTAAAACTATGGTTAAATAAAAACCTAGAAATGTTGCTTGTATTTGTTGCTTGATAACATTCCGAAAAAAGTATTTAATGGACGAAAACCAGGAGAAGAGCCAAGCTGACTGAATCATGAAACAGTTCATTTTTATCAAAATGACTTGTTGAAACGATCCTGCCAATGCAAATGATGTATTGCCGAAAACAGTGTCGAAGCCAAAATCGATATTTCAATCAACCTTAATGGCTTTGTGGCCAGACGAATGTTATCATTCTTCACAACATAATATCACAAAAGTATCAGGGAGAAACATTGCGGTAATTCAAAAACCCAATCCTAATTAATAGAGCACCAGGCGAGAGACTTTATCACTTTAATAAATCTCCAAACGGTATGGTTAAATGATAAGATAAAAGAATTAGTAATTCATCCCCAACTATTGAAGCCCTGCCCCTGCAGGGTAGTTGGTCAGTCCAGTTGAGAGAGCTAAAAATGTATTGTGGGTTAGCCACGGTCCTATCTAATTTATCCATCAACGATTTTCTCGAATGTGGCTACATTGCACAACACATCGCACATCTTCAGGTCCCGTTACTTCTAACCGGAGCAGAAGAGCAATGAATTTTTCACAAAATCTTAATTTTTTCGTAGAAAACAGGCAGCGTAATTATGTTCAAGCTTGAGGGATTTAGCTTTCATTGGAGAATATAAAAGGGGGCAGCGTTATGTAAGACGTGAAGGAAACAACTCGACTCGACGTGAAGAAATATTGTTTTTAAAATCTTTTTAAACTATCAAAACCCATCTCCTATGTTCCGGGCTTGTAGTTTCGGAACGCTTGGTTGCTGCTTTTTAAAAATGTTTGCAGAAATGGTTTGTTTTCTATTGTTTTTTTACTGTTATATAAACTCTCGTTTTTGTCATTTTTGCTGCAAAAGCAAAATATCAACATTTAAAAGTATGATCAGGATTTTATTTGTAAAAAAAGAATTGCTAAACATATATATATATGCAACAAGTCGAAGCTGGGGTTCTGTATATCTTCCTACATAATTAAAAAATACCTGTTAATTTGTAACAATTGCAATTACAATGTAGAAACTCATCCTCCTCTGTTTTAAACTTGATGGCTTAATCCATATAAAAACATACACATGTGTTCAAAACGCTTCCAACAATTGAATATCATGGTAGACTACGATTATTACGTCACGAGTTCAGAGCCCTGCGCTACAACACCTTTTTTTTTAAAAAAAAATATACAGAACATATACAAGCACAGAGAAAATGTTGATTACGTAAAATTCCCCCACTCTGTACATAATAATAAGCATGTTTAGGTAAGTAGGTATTTCCTTCCTCTTCTCCTATGATTTTATAGTGTAGATTTGTAAACTTTTACTTTTTTGAGAAAACGGAAGTTTCTCAACTAAACATATTCACACTGCATGAATGTGTGTTCATGCACATTCCCTTTGAAACTCATCGTTAGCACACTCGGTGAACCATTTTAAATGTATAATTTCTACCATTCAACAAAGCTAACGTAACAAGTTTATGTGCCTGAAACACTATTTCTCATGTAGATAGGATGAAAATAGAAATAAAGTAATAAACTCAGCAAAGTGTGTACAAGTCCAACCCTTCTTATATAAAATCCCGATGAAAAAAAATGTGCACGATAACAATCAAAGAAAATTCTGGTCTTTTTGATGAGTCGATGATGAAACTTGTGATTTGACTCGTCTATGGTAGTTGTACATATATTTTAATAAGTAGCTTACAAATATGTGTGCATGTACATATGCGTAACAAACAGAAAACAGATATGAGGTTTTAGAAATTATATCAAGGGAGGAAGGAAGGAGCGGAAGGAAGATATACCGTGGAAATAACGGAAACTCTTAGAAAAATGGATGACTTATTACATTAAGCAGTTCTGTTTAGAACTCGCAGTATAGATATCTCAGTGTAAGAAATGCATTGTTTTTTTAACAGTTGTAGTTGTTGTAGGCTTTGAGAAATTTCCCTTATGTTAAAAGTTTTAGTGATTAAAAATTACATAAATATCGACGCATTGCATGTAACATGTCTAGCTCAAAGTGAGTATCATTATAATAATCTATGCAGCAGAAAACTTTCACCCTTTCCTTTGAAAATGCATTTGCACAAGGTAATGACTAAGGTTCAATAATTAATACTTTTTTGAGTGTGAAGCATGCCACGTTATACAATGTGTGAATGAGGTTTTTTCAATCTTGCCGTAATTAATTACTGTTGGGAAGTTCAACTCAATGTGTGAGAAAGACAATATTTAAGATATCAATCCGGTGCGTTCGTAGTACGTGCGGCCCATGTTTTGGCCTGACACAACCTAAATTTCTGCACACACGCAATACTCATATCGCGTCAACATTATGCACGGTTCAATAAACTTGGGTTGCGAAAAAACAGTAACTCCTCATAAATATTGTATCTCCATCCCATGTGCATTTAAAAGTAATTGATACGTTGCATATTATTTTGTTTTAATGTGTTCCTTTACTCGTTTCACGTTATTACTTGCCATCAGCCATAATCCCATCACGTTGCCCTATTAAATTGGCTGGTTTATTGTCTCACCAGAAAAAAAATTTACTACTTTAGTGTTTCAATGTTTCAAAAAGTGTTTAGCATTGATTACTTTTTGAGGCTTAAACCAACCTTTTTATTACCTTGCTCCCGTATAGCTATACAATTCATCATCACATAGACGGTCGTAACGTTCTTCTTCAAAATAAAAGCGGTTGTCAGCAATTATAGCCTCGAGCAGTAGGCTACAAGGTATATGTGATATGCAGGATTTTTGTCTTCTGTTTGCATTTCTACTTGATACATTTCATAAAAAACGTGCTGTAGTGACGCACATATGCAGATTGCAGATGTACATAATACAGTATGTGAAGGAAGGAAAAACATCAAAGTGCAACTAGAACTGCCACGCCACAAACTAGTATTACGTACGTGCTTTACCCTGAGCAGATTGCTTCCTTACGGAACGTGGGTTTACGTTTTATTATAAAAGTAATCCATTATGTCGAGAATAGTATGATGATGAGCAATTCGATACGATGAAGATTATAAGAGGACACTGTGGTGTGCAAGAATACCTTGTGCATAACCACACAACAGTACAGTTCGTATAAAAAATTCACCATAATAATGCATTCCTATCGTAATAATATAACAATGCACACGCAGCAAAGACACATGAAGCATAAGAAAATGGATGAAAAGTTTTTTTTTTACTCATCCACCGGAAATACACTTGGTGTTATTATCCGCAACGATTTTCATACATACATGGCTTTTGCCTACATACCCAGTCTCCGTATTACCACGGAGGTAAAGTATCTGCATAAATGTGTACATGAAGTTATGCACATATCGCTACTCATATACCCATAACGATTTTGAGACTTTTTTCCGGCTCGATAAAAAGTCGACAAGTCTCACCGAGTGACTGACTGACTGACTTTTGAAGAAAATGTGCTGCATCGCCGATTAATGTACAAATGTTCAACTTGATTGTTATGTCTATGCCATATCCTCCCTTTTCCCGTAGAGGATGGTCACCACGGCACGTACAAGGTGTTCACAAGTTTTGCACTACTTTGTCCCACTATCCATGTATCATTTGTTAGTTTCTAACAATAAGTCATAAACTTCTCATTAGCAGCACACCAAGAGCAAGTAGAAACACAAGACAAGAATTTTGTTCGTGACAATCGAATAACTACACAATATTCCTCAAAAATCCCTATTTCTGCATTGAAACTGCAATGACTTCCTCCTAAACAATGTTGAAAATTGGACGTGCTCAATTAATACAAGTGTGGAGGGAGGATAACATAGCCGACAAAAAAATGTCTTGATGATGATAAGAGTATTGTAATGATGATGAGGATATACCATAATAATAATCAAATGGGCAATTATCTGTCCACCAAACTGGGTGTGCACACTGTGCACCCAGCCACAACATCCACAGCCGAGACCTAGGATGAATGAGCAAACGGATATTGTGTATTATTTAGACTTGATGAGAAAATTGGAAATTTTGCCTGTAACAGGTAAGCCTCGTGTACTACGAGCATACTACAACCTACTACGAGCTACGCACCCGTAGTTGATCACAATTAATTCGAAAATTCCGACGTTGCATGATACGAAGCCAAGAACTCATTGTCAGTTCAAAGATGGATTTTTTCTGCGCCTTCAGTCACCAAGCAGTACAGCGTTAAATATTGTAAAGTCATCGCCTTGCGTCAAATAGTTATTTTTCTGAAAGAAGAAAGAACACAGCATTTTCCCTCGTTCTCCCACGTTTTCTCAGGGACTCAACCACAAGAGCACGTATCTGCTTTTGAAGGTAATTTAATAAGGTAAAAATTGTAAGAAATATGAAAACAGTTAGGTTGCCACGTTGTAAGCATGCCAGCTATTGTGGCCGACAGACTAAAGCGAAAAAAATGCCAGTGTAACTTTTAGCGCGGATGCAAAAAAGCACTGAAAAAAACCAAAATTCCCAAAAAATGTTTTTCTTTTTTTACCAGGATCACTTCTTTCTTCTCTGCCGGCAACACTGAAACGCAGATTTGGACCGACGCGTCAACTAATGGTTTTGAATTTTGACGAATTACGCGACAGCCAAGTTAGCAATGCACCTTAGGCATTAAAACCATGATTGAAGAGGTAAAAATGCATTTATATTCTGTATATAAAACAAAGTGAATATGAGAAGAGAAAAGTTGGCTAAACGGGAAAACACCAACAGACACAAAAGTGTCAAGATCTTTTTAGTACGGGTACGCGCGCCTTTGCATGCAATTGTACATTTGGAGCTACGATTTTCCTCCCGATGACTTATATATATATATAAAGATGTTTTCGAAAGGGGAACTTGTGTAGGTATTATTATTCTTTATTTTCAGGGAAGATAAAACGCCGTGGGTGCATGAATTGTGCATCCACTTTACTTTGTGGGAGATCACAGAGTTTGGTGCTGTGACAGGTGCAACATACATGACATGCAGGAATTCCCCCGAGTGTTAATGCTGTAACTTACCCTCTGTTTTTACTTGCATATAATGCTTCCCAGTTCCGCTTAAAGAATCATCACACTACGGCTGAGCGAGATGTCATGTATTACGTGAAATATGTTATAAGCTTTTACTTAAAGTTATACACGCAATGACACGAATATGTTACACTATTAGGAAGCTATTGCTATAATAAACAAACTAAAAAGGATCATCATCACGTGGAGTGGAGGAAGCACAGGTGGAGTAGGAGGGGATAATTTTATTTGCAATAAAGTTGCCGCTTCATCACCACAACGCCGAAACGATTACAAATGACCTAGAAAGAGATTTTTTGACACATGATGGAAGTTTAAATAATCGACTTTATTTAAATCCAATCACATCACCACACCTGTTTTCTCTCTCGGCTGCAATCTGCACAAAAGTACTTACTTACTCCCACAGACTGTGGGCCACAGTTCCACCAGATTTTCCCCGGCAAATGACAAGCGCGCATATCACTCAATACATAAAAAAACGAATTAAAGAGATGTTCAAGAAGATGTGCAGCAGGCAGTGGAGAGCACACACAAGGCGGACTCACAATAGTCATCATTTTCGTAATCAAGTTGAAAATCATAATGATTTGGTGAAACAGCGTTATCATCAACAACATTTCCTTGCCCATTATGATTCGCATACCTCCCGGAAGGCAATCTTCACCTTTGTGCAAATGCGTATTTCTCTACCTACCTTTGATCACATGATGATATTGGTCATTTAAATCATTGAGATGGAGAGGATGGGATTTTGTTTAAAAGACATGATGGATTAGGCTGATGCATTGCTCAGAGCTATATAGCCTTTTTCTATTGAGCCAAGACTTTAAAAGAGGATATTACAAGCAGAGAGAAAATTAGTGATGCGTTGCGTGTGTGTCCTCATCCTTTTTCTAAATTAATTGCATACATAGAGAAAACACAAACTACTTGAGATGAATGAGAAGAAGACATCTCAGCAGTGAATTGTTCTTTTTTAGATAATTTACAAAGAACCTTTTTATATTTCAATTGCTTTATATGCAAACATTCACATTATGTTCTAGCCTGACTCAATTTTTCCTATCCACTAACGAATTCGAATAGAAAATTGGTGGTGGTGATCCACCATGATTAATATTCGAACCTAAGTAGTTCTCATGAAGGCTTCAGGGCTCTTTTCATGTGTCCTGTAAAAATGAAGATAGAAAGGAGCTGTATTTTTATGACGTCTTGACGGCTCCTTCACAATGTTGTCACTTCTGCCATTTTTCGTAGCTTCGAGAGTGTTATTTCGGTAGAAATACTTACTGCACGTATATTTCAATTGGTGTGTAGTACTTTCAGTGTAAACTAGCCACAGCCCATGGTGTAGGTAGTATATTCGCATATTCATACTTGTATGCTCAAGTGAACTCAGCAGAGTGACCACTTGCAAAGAGCAATCTCCAAACTCAACTTCAACAGCATAGTCATGATTCATGATGTTATCACTTTATCTCTATGATTATTAGTTCTTCAATCACAATAATAAGAAAAATCTTTCTCCTCTGCTCATTTTTCAGCAGGATGCGTATGCCATGCGATGATGTCGTTACTCTTGCAAATTTATCATTTTTTTCTAGAGTTGACTGATGATGCCTAAATAAATATAGCTACTCAAATATATTCCGAATACTACGACTGTCGATTTATAACAAGTTACGCATACTTCGGTACATAACGAAGACCTTCAGAAAGTCATAAACAAAGATGCGAATCTTCAGCATCACCACTATCAGCCGGCAGCATAAGGTGAAAACGAGTAAACTTTCCTTGTTATTATTCTACCATCCACACTCTTTGGGACATTCTGTCTTATGAATATGTATAAATACTCAATAACCAAGTTTATTACTTTCGTAGGAAACACGACATTATACATAAGACTCACAGATGCGTACTCATTAAAGTTTTTTTTATCACGTCGCTCCTCGTGAAATAACACATTCAAAAATACGTCTACGTGCAAAAGTATGGTTTACGGTATTGTTTGCAGTAGTCCCGTTGCCTGTCTAATGACGAAAAATGACGTGCAGGCTCGTTTGAGTCAATCCTCTGGGTGGTATACGCCATACTTTTAGACGCACAGATGCGTACTCATTAAAGTTTTTTTTATCACGTCGCTCCTCGTGAAGTAACACATTCAAAAATACGTCTACGTGCAAAAGTATGGTTTACGGTATTGTTTGCAGTAGTCCCGTTGCCTGTCTAATGACGAAAAATGACGTACAGGCTCGTTTGAGTCAATCCTCTGGGTGGTATACGCCATACTTTGACATGGTAAAAGGAAGCCGGTCTGTGACTCTCAAGTGTGTTCGCATGTTCATATGAAAAAGACTTAATAAAAATATGAATATCCATTTTGGCAAATTTTTTCATCGCTTTTGGAGGAAATCGTTATTTCAAAAGATTTTGAGCAGCCAGGTATTGTTCTACTTTAAAACGACGATAATGGGTGTATCAGAAGCTTAACAAGCGGATTTGAAGTGTGCACTCAATCGTGTAAAAAGTAAGTCAAACATCTTATGTAAATACGTCTCGAAACTCTTAGGAGTTAAAATAAGCTCATTCCCTCAATAAGTCCATTATATCGTCCTTACATTAGACTGGCCTACTCTACTAGAGAAATAGGGTTATGCAAAGAGTAAAGCGCGCGTACCTACTGCTTTTCTTCCATGCCCGGAAAGTTTCACTATTTTCATGGCTTTTAGTGCCCGAGCAAACACTGCACCACGCACAATGTCATAATTTAGCGCTAAGGTTTGCTTAAAAATTCACGTAAACCCTCACTATTTGTACCTACATTAAAGATTATAGCTAAGAATTATCTGTCCGAGTCGGAGCAATGACTTTCCGACCGGGGGCAATGCTTAACCTGTGTAAACACAAAGGGATTCTGTAACCCACTCATTATAAATATTCACGAAAATGTTACGCACACACACGAGGACTTTTGCTGAGATAATACGGGATTAGACGCAGAAAGCACATACATAAAACGTACGCATGACATATAACCACTTTGAATCCTCGTATCTGGTGCACGACTGCCGTAGTGTGTATCATAAATCAGGTCTTTAATTTGCAAACATGATTCATAAATAAAATTACACTTGTGATTTTTGGCGTACGAGACAGACGTGACGGATATATTTATTAGTACATTTTCATTCTAGCTTTGGACCCCAATAAACAAGACAATATACTCTTTTGACAATATGTAATGCGAATGCGAAGTAACGGAAAAAAAATCTTATGCAAGAATAAAAAGCATCAAGGTGTAACTGTAGGAAAAAAGTAAGGTATTAATTGTAAGTATGTATGTACCCTTTAGTTAGCAATGTTATATTTGACTTCACACACTGAGAATGAATGTTGTGAGGTTGGCACCAAACAGATTAGTAATTAAGATAAAAATCTTCTTTAGTAAAATGACTCTATTTTTCTCTCAAAAGAGCACGCTCTGTCCACTGTCAAATCTGCATATGTATTATACAACGACAGGAGGAGCCCATAAGAAAACTTGTACAGTAATACTATAATACACGTACACCTCAAACATCTAACAGCGGCACCAGAAATGTGTGAGTTAAAAGTAAAATGTAATAGTCCGTGTACGTGGCAGAGCAATTGTTATTTGGGGCTTGCTTTAGACAACTTGGTCATGGCTTAGGTCATTTGTGATCTTCTAGCTGAGGGGTACACGTTTTTACAGCTTATTTACACTCTATGTTTTCATGTCGTGAACTTAATTCTATAAGTTAGCGATGCAAATCAAAGTCAAATATTTACTAATTTAAGCCTAATATTGGGGTTTCCTTTTTACATGAACTCTAAAGCACAGCGTATTTCGCACATACTTAAGGATTTTCACGCATGAGTTGTGTTCAGTATCACACGTGACGACGGCGGAAGACCTAATTAAGGTCTTTAAAATAACTTTTGATAGAGAATTATGTCATCATCTTATAGAATAAGAAGTTCATTACAGAAATGAGGTAGCTCATCACCATCAGCAGAAACGTGGAAATGGCGCAGCGTGCTACGGTACGGTGCATAAACGTTTTGATTGTGGTATATACGTAGTCATACATAGATTCATTTGTTCTAATTTAATATCAAAGTCAGGTACAACTAAAAACCGGGAGCATACACACTTTTACAGAGTACCTACCTAGTCATCTCGTCTTCCAGGGTGTAATTATCACGACCTACCTTTACCATTATCATCCTTGTTTGTGTTGTGCATGAGCCTTGCGCATTGTCTGACATTTTAATATTAAAATCGCGTACCACAATGACATTTCATTGACCGCCGCAACTTGACAGTAATGCGAACCGGGGGTTGTCACAAGTGAACATGCAGCGGTACAACTATATAATATGAAGATTGAGGCACGATACAAATCCATTTAATGTCAGCATGCTTATTTTTTATGTACACATTAATATATGGATTCTTCCTGAAACAACCCCGCTTCTTATCACACGAAAATCAGCACAGGAATCAGGAATCACAAGCTCTTATAAAATAGTATTCTTTCTAGTTAGTTTAGTAGAGTAGCTGCAATTCTTTTCAGGGGAAAAAGTACACCACAAAATATATAAACAAAAGCGAAGAAAAATACACTTATTTTATGCGTGGTTTGGTGAGTGCATACTACAGAGGGAATTGACCAGAACGTGCAAATTGTCAACATTTTAATATCAATAGTATGATATAGTGCTCATGATGTGTTCCATGCATAATACAATATACCGCTAGATTTTAAGATGTTCCCGTCCCATCTTCTAGCACTGTGCGCCTGTTACACCCCAAGACAGAAAAAAGACATTTCTCCACTCCACTTCAGCCGGTACGTGATCATCTGGTGGTAGTGGTTTGGTGGACGTAGAGAACAGGGAACAGTGGAGGGGGATGGGGAAGGAAATTGCGACAAAAATGTGACAAACGAGCTTGAGCTCAATGCGTTGCGTTGTCTGTCTGCCTTTTTTCTGCTCACACACCGACGTTACTCATGATGATGAGTTTGAAAAGAATGCTATACACTTATGAAATCAACCATAATGACAATGGAATGTGACAGTTTTTTCGGGCCATTATTGGGTAATAAATTTCTGCATGTAGGTAGGTAGCCTGCTCAACAGCGACATGAGTTGCTTACCCGAAGCAGCAAAAAAAAATACGAGTAACGAGATTACCAATTTACGCATCTACAGTTTTTCTCAGATTGTAGGTATGTACACATAACTCCAAGCAAAATAGAGGAATGGACCAACTTTTAGAGCTGTTTTCGTCATCATATTTAATGTTAATGCGAATCGGTTGTGAAGAGTTGTCATTAATATGTACATTCACGTGGGCTTGATATAGTCGTAATTTTACTCAAGTTAGGTTGTATCATGTAGCCTGCATACTCACGTACACCTAATTTTAACACTATTGTCATTTGTGAGCGCAAAGAAGTGTCGGAGTTGTGGCTTTTTTCAAGATCATAATCTAGTATGTCATGCCTCGTGGAATTTGTCATGCGGAAATGCAGTTGACACAATGACAATAGCTACACCAGCACAAAATGCTAAAGAGATGAAGATGATTACTGTCTGGCAGTGGTGTGCTGCCATGCATCTTAATCATCTATGAGGAGCATGACAAACAGTAGCAGTTGGACAACTGGAATAATAATGGTATATGTCTTTTTAGAAATAGAAATTCAAATCGTTTCGCGTAACAAAGTCGTCCACTCCTGTTTGCCACTGGTATTGTTAAAAAACATGGGTTGCAAGGGATAGGGATATAAACCTAAAAACTAACACTATCGTGCAACACATGTGTTGCAACGGTGTGTCCTATATATTGTGTCGTTCACTTCAGCCTACTTTTTATTCGATCTTACAAGTAAACTAGTAGAAATTAGAAGCTTTTTTTTGTTGTCTATCCATTAACCTTCATGATGATAAGTAAGGTACGATGCATGGCCATGTGTACCAAAAACGGACCGACTAACTTGTAAGCCAAAGCCAAGTCTTCCACAAATAGGGATCAAATACATTCCAACGTGGAAAATACAGCCTTGCAGCAGTGGCAATTAGCAATTAATATATGCATAATTACTTAAAATAATGGTCTTGTCAATCAAACTTTATCCCATGTGCCATGCTCCCTAGTTTCGCTTGCAAAGGGTTAGCGTTAGCGTAATATCCTCACGTGGAAACAAGCAATACAAAATGTAATACCAAGTCATGCGAAGCGAAACCCCTAGCCTAGAAAGTTCCCTTGCAAATTGTTTTTCACAAGATTTCACATCCACACATAGACAAACAAGCATATATGTAGGTGCATGATAAGTTAAAAATGCTTTCGTGAATTGAATAATATTTACGTTTTTGAATGGTATTCAATAATACGCAATAAAATGTGACACTATAACAATTTGCTGCTCATTCAATTTATAGGAGCAAAATGGGCTGTACATATATCTTGACACTCATACATAAACGAGTAGCCGTTTACGCTATTACGCAGGGGATGAAAACTCCCCAGTCTAAGATCTTAATCACGTAATCACATTTTACACTTTTACATTTTATTACCCCTATTATATTATTAGCACAGGGTAGACGTTGGCAGTAAGTGATTTGAAAAATTTATTTAGCAACTCAGTCACAGGTAAGCAATCCTTAGCTTTAACGCATGAGTGAATACAATTTAGTGGGGGTACATGATTCACTCGCTCCTCGATCGGGTTCCGGGACAACGCCCAATGGCTTCTGCAAATTTAGCAACCCATACCAGCCAGCAAGTACTCCGCATCGTTCTTAAGATGATTACAACACCAGACGTTTTTGCATATCATGCATTTATTTCTACAAGAACATCCGTACCAACATGATGTTATGATATGATATGACCAACAGACCAGGAACAAACGTGATCCATACTAACATATTATATGAATGCCAATGAGACATTTGTAATATGCGGTTGCTCATACCTTCACACTTTTTTTCACAATACTGCCAACATCAATGAACTACCTTGTCCTTATCCTTCCTAGCACAGATCATTGAAAAAATTTATGATTTTTTCGTAATCGGCCAAGCCAAACCAGCCTTGTTTGGTGTTGGTGTCATCGTGGCCTATTTCTGCGGACAGTGTTATAAATACGAACAATATCAATTTCACTAGAACACTATGCCACCACTGCCAACGTCATCGTCGTATCATCATCGCCTCTGTCAAGAAATGATGAGGAACGTGAGCGCGACAAGATAAGTGAGTTGACAATCGATCATCTTTTGTGGTGATTGAGTGGTTCGTTGCAAAATCATTATGTGTATTTTTATACCAATTGGAAACCAATGCTGGTGGCTACTGTTCTCTGACAGTCAAGCGTTTCCTGTATCAAATCAATAATCCTATTTAGCACGAAGCCTGGAGGTACGTGCAAGTAAAGAAAAATGCTCCTCATGAGTGGACCCTCTTTACTTCGTTACAATATATTTACTAGAAAATAATTCGAGCTTGAATGGGCTGTCGCCCTTCTAGCCGATAAATCATTTGTAATGCTATCAACAAAAAGGATGCACAAGATAGACGTGACGTGAGTTATTAACACAAATTTTGGTCCCTTATAGTTGATAAGTCTGCACATGCATAGGAATCTGCGGATGCAGGCAAGCTATAGCAAAATCAAATGGATTAGGTATTCTTCTTCCCTTCCCATATTATTTTATACTCGTATTTCCGTATTATTCTTTTTATTGACCCACAGCATACTTCACTAGCTGATATGAAAGTGATAATAGTTTCAACGGAATCTACCCTAATAGAGCGTACGTCTCTGGTCAAGATAAAAATAAAACAACGATGCCGTCTGCCAAGTATACGGTTTTTAATCAATATGATGATCCGGCAGTCAATTGGCACCGTGATGGACTTATTGATGGAAAGTGGACAGAATAAATGGTCATCATTAATTCAGACAATTGATGTCTTTCTTGGAATGTAAAGCTGTGAGGATCTTGCGCATGAAATTTTTTGGCTCATTACCTAGCTGCCCTATTCTTGGCAGCGGAAGGTAACCACTTGTACGAATATTTTTTGAAAACTTGTGTCATATTTCAATCAATACGTATTTCACTTGAAATTTTGTACGAAATCGGATCATCCATCCTTTTGAAAAGTAATCGCCTAAAACCAAGAACAGGCATTATATGCATTCAACGATGATATACTGACTTACTGACCACCTCCCGTCACGTGTATATCTGTATTTCTTTAGCTCGTCTGTAGCCTAAAAACAGTATTTCATATGAAATCGTGGATAGGATCGTCACAATATCTGTTTCAAGTTTCAACATAAATATTCAATTCTGTGTAAGGCATTGTTTGATACATGATAATAGGATAAAATGGGATATATTCGTATATTTTTCATTGTTATGCGGGTATCCTGTATATATCGTACAACACGGGATACAATAAGAAAAGACAAAGAAACTGACCAAAACAATGAAGTGCCTTGCCCATGACTGCCCTACATTTCATTGATGTAGCGAAGACGGTCTCTGATTCGTATCCAATTAAGTCTCTCTTTCATGTAAGGTTTTCTTGCCACGTCTGTATAAAAAAGAAACTGCCAATGCCAACCCTTAATACAACTTTTTTACCTAAATTTGATACGATACACATGCGTAAGTAATAGTAAGCTGAGACTCGAGCCATGAATAAAAGTCCACCGTGTGTGTATCTTTGTAATATAATGTCGAGTGCATATCAGCCGCGTTTCTTTGGGTTTTGTAGTTTTGAGGTCCTATGCCCTACGACTAAAATCCAAATGAGATGAAGTAATCCTACATTGTTTTGACGGTGTTTGTAGACAGGAATCTTCAATTAACGTTTTTCTGCAAGGGCTACGTTTTTAAACAGGTGTGCACCATATACTATAGATACTACGCCACACTCTGCTTTGTATTTTGTTTTTTTCGAATTTTGTTATCAAACAGCATGCTTTTGCTTACCCCCTACATGATCCAATTAGTTACCGCTTCATACATAAATATTTCCATTATGCACCTACTACTGCATCAAATAATTAACTGGTATGTTGAAACCAGCCCCCCATGCCAATAAACTTTTGTTTGTGAAGCCGCACTAGGGTCGTTATCGAATTTCAATGTTTTGCAAACATCCTCTTATATTTTATTCAATAAAACAACATTTTAAACCTTAACTTGTTTTTCCTCCTCTATAAAATGCGCACTTCCTCTTTAGAAGTTTCACCATTTACTGTAAAAATCTATATGTTTAATCTATAAACTTTAATAGAAAGTTAAGGGTACAAATAGAGATGGTCGATTAGATCTGTCCGTCTCCACATAAAAGATGAGTAATGAAGAAAGCACACAGGTCATTTGTGCATTGTTGTGTAACAAACAAGAATATCGAAGCGATAACATTTTTACTAGCCAAGTGCCTAGTGTCAAGTCAAGACGTCTTCAGCACGGTTCAATAATGTATACTCTATACCTACTTTCACAATCGCGTTCCTTATGACCATCATAATGCGACACGGGAAATATGCAAGGGATATTATACTTAAAGGGAGTTAAGTTATGTGGTAAACAAGCATGGTATGGTTTTGTCTATTAAACCAAACTGTACTTTGAAAGATGTGTCGGCAGTCGGCATTAATGCATACACCTCGGAAAAAATTTCGTGAAATATCGTGTTAACCTCAGCCTTCCTCAACGCAATTCTTCTTTCTTACACGAGACACAACCACAAAAACAAGAAAACATGTGTTGCATAATACATTTCATTATGTTTTTAAATAATATTCGGTAAAATGAACACAAATACATATTACCTCGATTTTATGATCAAATGCAGCGTGCATATGCTTTGTGCACGTTTGGTAGCTTTTCAGAAACAACACTACTACTCAAAAAATGTTTTTGAAAAGAAACACGCTCTCAAGTGAACACACATTTTGGCAATTGAATTACATTATGGCAACCTCACTTGTTCACATATGATATACTATTTCTCATAATAAAGGTGAGTGTTGAGGTCAAGTTCGTGTTGAGGTGAGAATGTCCAGTCATCCATTTTCGCGTAGGATATCGCATTCGCATAGATACTTACAAACAATATAGAGAAAAAAAATCATGTTGAAAATGAGATGAATGACTTGCTGTCTGATTTCAACTAGTGGAAATGCTGAAAAGTCTGTTGTTAGTATCTTATACACGATGACCTGTAATGTTTTTGCTACAGATCGACAGAACAAAACATTTGCAATTGATACAAACTACCATATCCCATTATTGCAGAGAGTGATACATATAATTTTTTAGGAATGCATAATATTTAGATGATTTGAGGTACATGAATGCTCTCCTGCATTCAAACGGTGTGCATGCAGCAGCTTGTTTTTTTTAACAGGGTTGTATACTTGTACTCTTGTACAACATATACTTTTATGTGCAAGTAATTTACACACTATATAGCTGGCAAAATTTTTATACGATTTGAGATCATGATGGTCAGTCAGTTAACATTTTTTATATAGCTTTTGGTCTAATGCACTTGACTCGAATGTCTATGTTCCGGTTCTGGTATTTGCAACTACTCAAACATCATATCATAATATAATATACTTTTACACTGTAATGAATATGAATACTTTAATACTTATATGATATGATTCGTAAGGGAGCAGCAATCCTTGCTCTCCTTCAAATCCATCTTGCCCAAAATAGGAATGAAACCTTCAGTTCAGTTTAATAATTACCTAGTACGTGACATGAGCCAAGTCAAAGCTATCAAATCAAGATGATATAAAATGGGGATGATCAAGTCGGATAGAACACTTTTGTAGTTCCAACGATCACTACCAATATAATGGGTAAATGCGTGGCATTTAGGTTCCTCGGACCACTGAAACTGTGAAAATGAAACAGATGACAGGAGATTCATATCATATTTATTAGGAGAGGGTATGGATGGTGCGTCAAACTTCTCAATGGAATTTTACCTGACAGCAGCAAACACGATTCCGAAGGACCTCCTACTGTGAACCAGGCGAGATAATTGTAATAAAGAAAACGACTTGGAGAATATGTGTTGACAAGCCGGATTCAAACGGTATTATGTCATCATCTACTGATCTGCGTGGTATGGTTGCACACGCTTCTTTTGTTTTCATCGCATCGTTGTGAGCCATGTCGTGGATTGTGAGCAACACACCGGATGGCTTGTTTCAAGATTTTTTCAGTTTTTTTGTTCGCACCACAAAAATAACATATTGTGTGCTGCATTCCTTCTACTACTGCTGCTATTTATTATTTTATTACAAAGTACAATACTGTATTGTCCTTGTTCACAACGATTAATTTTCATAAATCACAAGTCGAAATGAACTTTCAGGCTTCTGAATTGAGAAGGAACACTTATGAATAAATTGCTTCTTAAAAAGAAAATTCTCATGAATACTGAATTAGTTGAAAAAACAATGTCTAGAGTAGGTATATGCATTTCGTCGACCGTCGACCTTTCCTACTACACACCGATGTTGGACATTTTTCCACTTTCTGTGTAAACTTGAACTTAAGTTGAGTAAGCGAGATTAGTTTGAACGGGTATGAAAACGATAATGAAATTCTGAAACTGCGTGTAACGTCATATTATTATGTAGGAAACTCTTGAATGAAATTCTGAAACAAGCACAACTTAACCAAATTTGGTAAGGTCAAATTTGCAAATGGCGAATTTATTCGTGTAGTCAAAATCCCTATAAATCAAAGTACTCTCTGGCTGTCTTCTGGGCCATTTTTTTGAAACATTATCGGACAAGTGCATCTGCGTCAACAAAGTAATCTGCCTGAAGCTGGATTAGTCCCATATCGGTCACATTCCCTCGCACCAGATACAATTACGACGTTTTATCTCAATCTCCATCACTAACTCTGCTCTGCCATCTTATAGTTAATTCAATTTAGAGCAACTGTTTCTCACCTTAACTGAGAAGCATTATTCGCAGCTTTTGCAAGGAAAAGGTTGTGTAATTCAAGACGGCATCGTCAAATTGAGAGAAAATTATTGCATCAACGAAACCACAAATTTTCAGCTTCATCACGAAAACGATCTTTATATGCTATGGACGAATTTCCTATATAGTATATAGCGTTTCCCATCTTTTCTCGCAGACTTCAATTAGGGAAGCTCTCAACAACCCTTCAGCATTCTATCCTATCTCGACTGTGAACTGCAACAACTGTGAAGACTTGGATTAAGAAAATAGGCACAGGACCTTCCCATTCTACTTCGTTTTCGAAGTTACAAATGACTCAATACGCAAACTATCAAACTAGTCAGAAGAATATACCATAAGGAACAAGGCATTAGTAAGGAAAATTGCTCCAATGAGAGCAAATTCCCTTCACTAAAACCATTGACACAATCAAGGAAAACGTAGGTCTGTCTAGAAGACGTTAAGACTTATTTAGCCATACGTAGGTAATTTGTCTTTATTTGTGCTTCTCAGAATACCCATACCCTCTGGATTAATGGAAACATGACTGTTTAGCCGTTACTGACGGACGGCAATGACCATTACATATTGAATCGTGGTTTATATCTCCTTGTGAAACATTGTTACTCAAGTTATCCTCAAGTTTTTGCAATTACAGATGATATAGCGTGAAATGAATGCAGTTGTACATTAATTCTGAAGGTGAAACATGAAAGATGATATTTTAATCTTTTCAGAAAATCTATGAAGTGATTTTCTAGTTTAGAAGCAGATTTAGCCACAATAATACGATCTCAAATCTACGAAATTCTATTATTCTTCATCAGAGTGAACGATGAGTGCACAATGCTCGCCAGTGGCTATAATAATACCTATGATAAAAAATGTGGAGAGGAGTGTAAGCTTCGAGGAATTCCAAATTATGACGTAAACGTAAAAATAGTATTATTTTTCTCATGATGTTCAGCTGTTCCGATTTTATTGTATCAAACCGCTATTTTACCTGTTTCACAAAATAGCATAAATATAGGAACAAAGGAATCATTTTTTGTACACAATTGCTGTTGTTATTTCGAGAGAAAAAATATGCGAGAAAAGTAATCAGAATCGGCTCTGGCTAGACTTGTAATAATGATTTTAGAAATGTACAAAATAGAACGACAGACGACGACTCTTCTTCTAATATTGTGGATTACATCATCTCCTTTTGCGTACATCTGTCTTCATCTTTCTTTTTTTTTCAATTCTCTCAAAATGACCGACCAGCAGAGAGTCTATTCCACTGTTTTTTTTACGAACATCATATTAAAACAAATGATTCTTTTGTGCAGCCGGAACGTTGCGCGGAGTCAAAATGCAGTTCTGTAAATTCATAAACTTTGAAAATTCACATTAATAATTCACTAAAGTCTTCTTTGGTCTCTGCCTATTTTCGTAAAAACTAAAGCAGGAGCGCCAGACGTGAAGAAAAAAACAGAAGATACAGAGCAATGAATTTATAGGATTGTGTAGTTTTTATCTGCTTTACTGCCTACTGCCTGCACAACACACTGCCCAGAAAGCTTTGTTGATCCCGTTATAAATTTTGGGTTTATATACGCACGGCTGACTATCAACATTACACCTTCTTCTTGCATAATATATCCTTTAAGATGAACGAACGTACTCATAAATTGGTACTATACGGAATACGGAATGCATGGAATGATGATGATATAACTCATATTATGCGAAAGCATCATTATACAATTTTTTTACATATGCATAATAATCTGCCTGTGATTTAGGTATATATGCTGTTTTTGCACTAACAATAAGATGTATGCTATCAGACTTTTTAAAACCGCGAGTAACGCATAGCGTAAGGAAAGGAACAGGCCAAAGCCAAGAAGCAATATCCAATATTTTATGAACTTGAATTGGTAATCTATGTACATTATTACATAGATTATCATGAATTCCCATTAAACTACAGTCTACAATGTACACCTTAGATTTTTTAAAAGGATTTTTATATCCTGAAATTCCACATAATACATGGTTTTTAAAAACAACAACTCAGCAATGTTGAAAACAGTTTTCAAAGAAGTTCTGACTACCCGCTGTTCCCACTAATCATCGGTCAACGTAATAAAAGTGCTCCTGGGCAAAAATTCGAGTTCTTATCTTGAACCATCAACAAACTGACACACGACGAATGACTGAATTTTACGAATAACTTGCATTTAAATACGGATAATCTTCAATCCTTTTGGTACAGACATCCCTATGTTAAAATGATGTGCATATATTGTTACTTTGAGTAACTTTGAGTTACTATACTCGTGGGACCACATAGGAATTGTGAGTCACTCATCGGAAAATTAATTACACTGACAAACATTTTATTAGGGACATACGGTGATCACTAAAAAAGACCTGATTTTCAGGAAAAATCCAGCAGTCACACAATGAATACTGAAGGTAAATGGGTTTAAACAGTGCACACAAACAAGGATTCATATTAAATCAGGTAAAGTAGATCACCAAATGATTTACGTGACACAGCTGTAGAATTTATTGAATTTGATTTTCTTGATTTTAATTGGCTTAAAGCACACCGACGGTTATACGATGTTTGCAAGGACAGGTTGGCTCTTTAAAGCAGGGTATACCCCCAAGGTATGATTACTACCTAAAAACTCGACAGCTCATCATCGCCATTATATAATAATCGACACCTTTAACTTCTACAGACAGGGCTGTTGATGCAGTAGTACGCAGGGAAACATATCAATGAGAGAAACTGCTCCCGTTGCGTTCCCCTTTAAAAAAAAGTTCAAGCAATCCGACGAAGTAACATCGATCAACAACATGTTTTTTGTTGATATTTGCAAGCCACCAGATCCATATTAAATGAACATCATGTTTGGATGCACATTCATCAAAGTAGTAACAATCGTCAAGGGTTTTTAATCAGTAGTAGAGTAAATCGGACCGCCATGTGGTGTGATAATCATTCAATAAAAGAGATCAAGCAAGATGGATATCTTTTACGAGTTAGTTGAATCCCAGGTTTTTGTATGTAGTCCAGAGTTGCTCATCAACTTTGTAATAAATTGGATTCGATAAAAATGTGTATCTAGTTCTTCAGTTCAATTCTCAGGGAGGACGACGGAGGATGCTGATTTATGCATTTCACCTTGTCTGTAGGTTACTTGGTTTTTTGACCATCGTCATCATTCTTTAAAAGAACGAACCCCTCCTAGCCTTTTGTCGTGATATGATTTTCTCATCTCATTTTAAGAATTGAAATTTGGAATTTGGGATTGGAGAAGCATTATGAAAGTCAAGTTGATTCGGCTTTTCTAAACCCATCTCTGATTTCATTCTGCGGTAATGCTTGGTGGAGGGGAGGGAAAGAGGCTATTTAGCTTTGTGATTGATGACTACGATGACCAACAATACGTGACTACAGGTTTCTTCATTCATCCACACAGAGAATATATTCAATCAGCCGGACTTGAAGAAAAAAATCCGGATTAATGAGCAATGCTTTTTGCGTAATACTAGAGTTTTAATACGTGAAGTATGTACTACGTACGTAGTTAAGACAGGTGCATAGGTGCACATTGGTATAAACTTGAAATATACATAATTAATGAAGCATATATTATATATTATACTCGGTATAACACGGCAGACGGTAAAGAGAAGCATTCAAGAAGCATGAATTACGCAATGCGCGGTTTTTTTTACGAAAACGCACAGTAGAGTAGTGTTAATCAGCAGTATTCAGACAAGTAAATTTCAGCATGGAAGTGACTGTGACCAAGTTTTAAAATGAGTGGAAAACGTCCACATTATCACGCGAAGGAGACAAGCAGATATTTTAATGAAAAAATCTCTTTCAGTAGCATCTCGCCCCGTTTGAATATTGCATTTACACCAAAGTTGGACTAGCTGAGAGAGAGAGAAAGACGCATTGTGTATTTTATTTTCAATCCCGTAGAGTACACACACACAGACACTACCACAAAAGTGCAAAGTAAGCAAGGAGGTGTGGCGATGCCGCAATCTTATGTAATCTTATATAAGCTTTCTGCAACTAATGTCCACACATAATGAACAAGATTGAAGAATGTCGTAAATGGACTCGCTCCAATTTCTCTATCATCAAATGTGTAAAAGCACTGGTGATGTGGTGGACCGTTAGCTGAGGCAAGGGAAAACTTTTAATTTTTCGCATTTCAGGAATGAATTGGGTAAAAAGGATGGTGCTCACAGGAACATTTGCATACCTAATGCCCAGAAGATGACAAGGAAAACAAGTATTCCGATTGTCGTCACTGATGTAGATTACCCACTTACTACGGATACCTAAATGACAATACAATGTCCGATCTGTGATAGCTAAGGAGCTGACAGGTTCATAAGTGAGGACAAGTGAGATGATATGACTTTTAAGTTGTGTAACACCAGGTGAAAAAGGGGTTCATGTTTGGTTCAGACATGGTTCATGAGCAATTTGCAAAAAAATACTCTTGTTCAAGGAAAAATAAGTAGGTTTACATGGTGGTTATCTTTGTTGTGGTGTGGTGTGATCGCTGCTCAGTCTTGTTTTAGTGTTTTATCGAATATGCAAAAATGGCGACTCCCACCAACCCAGTCCCATCCTTAGTTGTCCTTTCCCTACATATCCGTGCGCATTTCTTACAGATTTTTCCCACAGTTTTACATGCAGGTACTTCTAATCCTCATGTAATATAGCTTCGACTTTATTACTCCTCTCACTAATTGCAAGAAAAGGGTGCTTATAGAAGCTGCTCCCTTTTTAAACAGGAATAATATGAACAAGTGTATCGAAAATACCTACACATGTGTACAAAAAGAGCGTTTCTGGTATCTAGCTGCATAAATGTTTTTTCTATAGTTTGTGCCCCTCCCAGCTGCAAAAACAGTGTCAGAGTGTATAGCCTCGCTTGAATTGAAACAAGAAATAAGTCAGTCAGTGAGGCAGTGATGCCAACAATAATTTGTATTCGCGTACTATAGCAAATAAATGCAAATGTGGTGGTATTAAGCACCGTGAGCCAGTCCATATTTTAAACTTATTAGTATAACAATCTCGAATACAACCATCGAATAATAGCAAAATACTTATTAGTAATGTATTAAGAAATTCATAAGTCCAGTAGGTTGTACACACATTGAAATGATGCTCTATAAATCCACAACTCGCTCACTGAAAACCTTTTTTTTGAATGAATAAATAAAGCAATGACTGACAACTTCATGCTTGAACATTTCAAGGGTTTCGTCATTGTAAGCATATTATAAGCTAAGGGAATAAGTGAATAATGCTTTAATTAAGGTCCTTTTGAAGAAACGTTTCTCCCCTTCAGATGACATTATGGCAACACTTCGCTCGACTAGTTTGCACGCACGCATAAAATGAAATAATTCCGCAAAGTGATATTGAGCAACAGGACAACTAGACTGACGAATATTTTGTACTGATGCCTTTATTGCTTTGTATGATAATGACCGTTTACTTTTTGGCACTTCATTGCACTTGGTGTGATGCAACAAGGTAACAAAAGCAACATGCGACGAAAAACGTGCAGAGTATATAATCATGTTCGTTATTAGAAGACAAAAAATTCTGATAAAAGAGAGACAAGCAGGTGAGAAGGCAATGACCAAAAGAACACCAATAAGCAGTGTATTCCACAGACAATAACAACCTTCATCAAATGCCAGTGTTCTAAGGGAGTTTGAAGGAAGAGGAAGAGCTAAAAACTCATATACGCACACACCATCACACAATCCGTTGCGAAGTGCATATAATGTCTGTTTTTAAATGCATCTTTAATACTAGCTAGCATTGAATTTCAAGTGAGCGAGTGGCCTGTTGTTCACAGATAAACCAACTGACTCACAGACACGTCTTGACAATTTGACAATTTTTTGCTACTTTAGATATCTCCACGTACGTACTTAGAATCATTTTTCCTCCGGTATTAACGAGTAATTTATTCCGAGCACGACACATAACAAATTTTTATAGAGTTGGGTGGATGTTGCAAGGCTTGAAGCACTAGCAGCACTAGCGACTCACTCCTTTATCATCACAGCATCTAGTCTAGGCCAAAGTGGAGAATCAAGTGAGTGAAGGATTTTACCACGAGCTTTGCATAATATCAAGAGATTACAGGACATGTCATAGAAGATTTTCACTAGAGTAGTAGCTGCCTTATTAACAACGTAGTAATGTGCACCTTAAAATCTTAAGATGTTCGTTTTCCCTCCAAAGATAACGCATGTAAGGTCACAAAAAAGGACTTTAAAGAATATTATATATGTCACCTTGTTGATTTACTTATTCGTAAATTCACACTAGTTCTGTCTGTGGGTTCAGGATTTTTATTACCTGTTTTAGTCTAAATACAGGTGGACAAGTGGTATGTAAGAAGGATTTTAAGGTTCTGATGACTTTAAACATGTTAAAACATACAGGAAGTCGCTGGAAGTATTGTTAATTTGTTTTAAAAGGGTTCTCAGCTTGAGAGTGAATGCTCTTGCATTATCTTATTTTTTTGCTTTGTAATGCTAGCAACTTTCTTACATCACAAAAATATATGTAAATGACACCATTACAAATTCTTCCCCTTCTTTGGGCATTTATTAGCACTCAGCGGCAAATTCCTCGACTGAAGTGGATCCTATTCACTTTCATTCACTAGCGATAAATAGGACATGGGATATCAGTGAGTCCATATATACAAAAGAAGGAAAAAGTTTTAAATAGGATTAGCAGGCATGTACCAAGTACCAGGAATAGAACTCCACTTACCACCACCACCACCACTGCACTAGCTCCTGACAAGAAATACGTGTAGTGAAGAAAAAGTTTCCATTATGCATCCTCAAATATCCCTATTTGACAAGTTAAACCAAGCTGGTAGCAAGACCTCCTAAGCCCTGCTTAAGAGGACTTTATTCAAAATACTTTTACAAAATCTCCCTTTCCCCTTCATTCATATTCAGAGGAAATGGATACTTATACTGCGTCGTTATTTGCTGTACTCCTCACTCATTATGCACTTCTGATCAACCAAAAAATTCTGCTTTTGGCTATAATATGCTCATGCTCATAGTCTGCTTCTGAATCTGCTCTCACTTCACCTGTTGCATCAAAATTGTAAAAGCAGCGCGACTCCCATCCCAAACCCTCCTTCTTATAACACCACCACCACCACCATGCAGCATAAACGTGTAGTTTGTCGACATGAACACGCTTTACTTTCGTGATGGAGTAATGATTCAAGTTTCTTTTGTGTATTCAAGTAAGTAAATTTACATATTTGCATGCAAGCACTGCACATCCGCCTCTTCCTATCCTGCGCCCTGTTGATGGTCAGTTTTTAATTGAAGTTGTAAAGGACACCAGACATGGTTTTCTTACGATATACAGCCATAATATAATACATTTTCGTGTAAGTACAATGCCACCACTCATCACTGCCATATATTTTCCCTTCGTTTGTAAAAATGAGGCTAAGTGAAAGCCCGCACCATAGGATATTCAACATTTCAGATGGGATGTCGTAGGCAAGCAAAACAATATAGTTTGGAGGCTACAGTTCATCTATGTATATTATGCTACCAGCAAATCAATTTGCTCAAACTTAAGAAAGCCACCAACATATAATCAATTTTTACCTGAAAATTAGCAACGCATTAGTTTAATGTGAGAAAGCAATTTTATTCTCTTCATTCATTTTTCTAGCTCATAAATAACATGCTCCTCGAGGCATCACAAATTACAGTATTAATCTTTGTCTCTTGTGGTGTGTGTGGCAGGCAGTGGCACTAGTATACTCAAAAGCATTCGCTCCGAGCCCGTTAGTTTGCAAGATAAAGGGATGAAAATCATGGAGATTCTACAGAAAGGGAAGGTTTCCTCGAGCCTTTCTTTATCCTTATATATACACGATATGGAGAGAATAATAATAATAATATGTAGGCTACACTCCGTTTATGGTCAAGATCATTAGTAAAATCAAGTGCGTAATTGTGATTCATCTATATACCTATGCATACGCATACGGCATAAATGCACTCTGCAAGAATGCGCCGCTTAGGTTCACATGCATCCCTAGACACTCTAGAAACCCCCTGAGGATCTGTGTGGTCTTGACAGAAGGGGGTCAAAACTTGATATCTGTAAGAAAGTCAGCTGGAATTAACAATGGATGGATATACCTACAATAGCACCGCAATACACTAGGAAGTCTCTAGTCGACGGTGAGTAACATTGTTGCAGAGCAGACGAGTAACAATGTGAAAGCGGCAAAAAGTGGTCAGCTCGACACTCAACATGGGTAAATTGCTTATTGGTAACCTGCGGCGAATTTTGTTAGTGCCTTTGTACGTTCAGATTTAAAGAAAAATCCTCATAAAAACAATGAAATATGTATCACTCTCCTGGCCTTTAATTGCACTCCACTAAACAACTGCTGACTTGCTCTTACGTTTCGACTGCATATCATGAAATTCTAGAGATATTTTGTTGAAAAAACTCGCTATCCCTACTCCACTCCAACTCCAACTGCATGATGCATTCCTTCCTTCTAATCTTGCTGCAATGACATTAAAAAATTCTCTGTGGATTTTTAAAGCTATCATCATCATCACCATCTTGTACAACGATATAGTGAAAAATGACTGGCATAATGGTTACTATATACTTGTTGCTGATCTTGCGATCCTGATCCTGTAATCAGAAACCTAGTTGTTGATAACATGGCCAAAAACAGAGCAATTATTTCATTTAAAAGAGTTCAAGTATGCATGAGAGTTAAGTGTGAGTTAAAATTTAGGGCATGTA
>JAANSN010000937.1:0-41964 GCA_036850665.1 Dicranocentrus wangi | reverse complement strand
ATTCACATCCATAACTTTTGAGTGCTAATGAGTGGTCTACCTGGCAGGTTTTTTTCATTTCATGTGGATCGGTGTCTGACGAGACTAGGGATTACTACCAAAAATGGTCGGGTAAAAATGGTCCGTGAAAGGGATTAGCGAAAGGGTTTATCTGCTTATCTGTGTTCGGTGAGATGCACGGTCCTCCAGATACACTCAACGAATTTATTTATTCTGGAAAATTTTCAAGATGTGATATGAAATATGACGAGCAGTTGCATAGTATTGTATTTGTTTGTATTTTCAGTGTAACAGCCTTAGCTATTTCTTCAGATGGACATCATTTAGCGTCAGGTGACGAATCAGGGAATATTTACGTTTGGGATTTGTATAGTCGGCAAGCTGTTAAGTCTATTGGAAACTCAAAGTTTCGCATTACAAATTTGACTTTTTGGCTCGGCAACCCGGATGGAACTAGATCTGGTAAAAAACCTACCATTATTTTCCCAGAAGTTCCTAAATTAGTGGAAAGCAATGAGGAGGAGCGGCAGGATAAGGAAAAGTTAGTCGCAGTATGGAACCGTTTTGAGCAACCATCTGAAGCAGATTTGATACAACAGCGTGGCGTTAAACGACCAATAGGAAACATAGGGGCGTGTGCTGAAATTAATGACCTCAAACTGAGACTGACGAAATGCGAACTAGTGAATCAGAAGCTCCACGAATTTTATGTTGATCAGGTTCTTGGTAATGCGGGAACAGTTAATAAAAAGAGAAAAACTTGATTTTATTGATTTTATGAAATACCACTGTGAATGTAACTAAAACGAGACTGCTAATACAACGTATAAGATAGTGAACGCAATGCTCATGACATTCGGTTAGCAGGTCGGAATCGGAATTAGACGTATTTTACAGTTTAAAAATTTACAATATTATTATTAATTAATATACATACGTCACATAAAATTGCCGAATTTGCTTAATCTGAAAATTTGCTATTTAATAAATTTGCAACAATTGTCAAGTATCAATCAGTGTTGTGTAGGATTTTCGCATGTCTATGTTCGATTTTTGATATTCATTTTTTGTGATTTTCATTCATATCTATTGTCGTGATGTAAATAAAGTAACGATACGTGTCATTGTGTGAAAAACTAACAGTTAGTTAATCGCAATTATCATCAATAGCATCCCTAAGTAATTATAGAAGTAAAGGATATTCTAGCAAAGGTTTTGGGTTCATTAATTATTCACATACTTGATTAATATACCTAATCGTTTAAGATCTTTCTACGCAAACCATGACCCCATCATCAGGTATTTGCAAGAAATTTGACCCATGGATCAAATGGAAAATGTGTCATGAATGGCAAATCTCAGCCTTAACTAATTGGTTTGTTCAGTAAACGAATCTCACTTAACGAATGACCAGCTTGCTTCCGTTACACGGTATGCACATTCAGGCATTTGATTTACATGTTCTACCTTCCTTGTGCTACCTACTTATGCCAGATTTTGATGGCTTTACTGTTCAGCTAAAGGTGCCGAGGAACGACAAGGTGTTCAAAGACAATCATAACCATTGGTGTAAGAAAATATTTTTGCATATCATTGTCTAATCAAATAATTCTGCTACGAGGACGTTAACGCTGAAAAGTGAGATTTGGTAATACGTTCAAAAATGGTAATCTTACATAGATGTAAACAATTTTGTACAATTCCCTTCTCAGGTTTGCTGAAAACGAAATGTATGCTAATTATAGCCGTGTGAAAGTTCGCATCACCTTTCGCTTTAACTCTCTCGTTCACTCACAATTCACATTCGTTCACTCATATGCATCACTTCAACTAACTCCAAAGTCCAACCCCACAGTTGTATATAAACTAATTTGGTATAAAGAAACCAATGCAATGTCTTTGTCTTCTTCTTCAATCTCCACTCTAATCAAACCGCAACCATATCTACTCTGCATAATATAAAACTGCTATATTCTATATACTACGCCAGGATCCGGCGGACACACGAATAATTATAATCACTACATACTACATTCTATATGTACAATAATATGTACAAATAAATGTAGAATGTAGATAGTTATTATGACGTGGTGTTCGTACGCACACCGTCAAAGTATATAGGAGTGTGACATGTTTATTGTTCTTCCTCAGATATAATAGCTATTGTAGTAGAGTTATTGTCACGCATGGATTAATCAATATGATACGTGTACGCGAATACACAAGAAGATCCTGAAGGGAATGGTTGTTGCAGTTCCGACTTAAATAAAACTTAAACAATATGTAACAGCTTTGAAAAATTGTACAAACTCATAAACCTTGAAATGTGGGAACCATATATGGCGTTCATATTTGGAATTGTTGCAAATTCACATTTTAATTTGTTGTGACAATGTACATAGGTAAAGCATAAAACCATTATTCCACTTGCTGAGCTAATTCTGTTATATAAATTTTCTAAAACGCGACAACTGACGATTATGGGAGTCAGGTTTTGTACTTTCCATAGAGCCATGCCATTTGCCATACAGTTCATTTTGTTTCATTTGCTTTTGCTTGTTATATGTGGCTCATAAATAACTTCCATTTCATTTTGTTCTTGTGTGAGCTTCGTATTACAACTGTCTCAATTTTATTGGATTTTGCAAAAAAAAAAATCTAGTGGAAATAACGTCCTCATAATCCTCAATCATTAGCGACAATTTTTGTTCAGTGTCACTTGTTTTCAAGAACTTAAAGTTGCTTGCCTTGCTTCCTCAAAGTAACATGTAACATAGGTCGGTGCTCACACTGGTTGCACACAATTCATAGAAAAACGATTCCAATTAAAGATCTGTATTAATGAGTTCCCCTCCACTTCTATTGAGGAGGTGGATAAAAGAAGTTGACAAGAATGAAGTCAGAGCCATTCCGTTTCTCTCCAACTTCCGCTGGTGTCCGGATAGAGCATTTGAATTTACATAATAATAATAACAACAATAACGGCAACAATAATTGCTGCAATATTACAGATAAATCAAACGATACATTTTCCCTACCACGTCCCCGTGTTCCAAAGTCTCATCAAGACGAAGAGTTAGAGCAAATTATTGTTCAAAACGTTCCTAATTCAGGAGATACGGGTCACCGGCAGCGATCCAACAAAATGCGGAATTGCTTCATAATTGGAGGAGTGACAGTTCTTGTTTGTCTCTTGAGCTTCGTCCTTTTGATAGAATGTAGAAGCCTGAAAGGTACAACGAAAAGTAATCATCAAGATGACAGACATTTCCTCCAGGAATCCCGCATTCAAGAGCATTCGGTGGAACCAGACTCGGCCGCAGAATCAAGTGAAGAATATCCCTCCAAAGTTGTGTCCACCACAGTTGCGCCTGATCAAAAACTTGCAAAGAAGATAGGTGTTATTAGTAGTGGTGGTAGGCTAACTCGTTCCCGAGTTTCGGTGATTTGTAAGGGGGGTTACGTGGGAGAAGATGAAGGCGATAAAACTGACACCACTTCATCATCCAGTACAGGAACTGCAGTCCAGGACAGGAAATTGCGTAAGCACGATAAGGAATTAGATTTACCAACCCTATTGCCCCGTGCAAGTGATGACGACGGAGAGGAAGACGACAATGATAACAATTCGTGGTCAGATGAAACGGTCGTTAGTAGTGAGGAGTCCCAGCAAGTTATTACTGTCACTGGGTACAGCCACGTGTCAGGAGGAAAGCCAGAAACTAAGGCACTCAAACGATCCGGCTCAACAACTATCAAATATGTTCCAAAGTCATCAGAACCTGTTAGCACCAACCCTTCCGTTCAAGTGGACTCCAAGAAGATCAGCCAGGATGAGCTAGAAGGGTCGAGTAGTAGTGAAGAGACTCTTGTGATTACTGTCAAACCGAAGAGTAAATCCTCCAGTCGTTCGTCGTCCAGTCATCAAACATCAAAGAGCCAAGGACATAAATCTTCAGCGGTGAGTCACGCCAGCCATGCCGTCCCCGCAAGTTCATCGGTTTCCACCGCGAAGCCAACTGAATCTGCATCAAGGTCATCAGGTCACAAGAAGGACAAGCATAAGCATCACGCAAAGCGTGATAGTAGTGAGGAGGATACTGCAGAAGAAGAAATTGACGAGATACAACCTCAATCAGCCAAAGTACCTCACAAATCAAGTAAACGGTCGGGGAATAGTCGCACTAAAAATAGTGACAGACAAGGTAAACGAGATAAAGGTGATTCCGGCGAAATTGGTGAGGAGGTTGACAGTTCCCCAACTCAGATACATCCAAGGAGGGAAAGCAGGCGCAGTAAGAAGGGGGGGTCTGACAAAGGACAGAAGCCAACAACAGAAGCTACTCCGCTCATAGATCCGCAGCTCGAGTCAGCGGAAGCTGAACCAGTTGCAGTAGTGGAGGAAGTTAAAAAGAGTGAAGGTTCCTCCAACAGAAAATCCTCCCGATCCCGCTCAACTAGTGAAAATAGCAAACGCGGAGGAGATAACAAAAAATCTGCTTCCTCATCCAAGTCAGTCGCGGTAAACAATGACTCATCCGAAGAATACATAATGGAAGAAATGCCATTCACGACTCCTCACGAAAATGCGAAAAGAGAAAAATCCAGGCGATCTTCCACTTCTTCTACCGCTAGTAGTTCCAGTAGCAGTAGTGCAAGAAAATCAAGAATGAGTTCAAAAACGGCAGCCCCGAAACTGCGAACCAGAACCTTTGCAAGTGCAGAGATTGGGGATTGAGCCAATTATAATATAACTTTTTTTATGCAAAACTAAATATTGATGTTCACCCCATGGCATGCATTTCCTGGTTGACTAATACATTCCTGTAATGTATTTTCAAATAGTTCAAGTCAAGTCCAATAATAGACATAGTGAATGTATGTATAAGAAGAATGAAAATAAAAGATTTTTGATTCAAAGTGTATTCAATTGAAGATCTTCTTTCCGTAAATCAGGGCTCCTAATATTATGTGTTTCACAATCTCCCGAAATTATTTTTCCCCGTTGTGGGCAAGTTCATTTATATAAGCATTTGAAACGATACATTTGCCCTTCAACTATGTTAGGAATGAAACATTTAATAAAATGCATTTTTTTGCAAGTCGATTTTCAGCGAAACTCTTCTACTTTTCACAAACCTCTCGAGTTTTTAACATGTATTTTGATCTCTCATCTCATCTCAAATTCATTGACGATGAGTTGAAGCATACAGAGGCTATTACATATATTAAATTATAATTAGGCGCAAGATGTAGGATTGCTGAGTGGTGCAAAACTCTTCTACTTTTCACAAACCTCTCCAGTTTTTAACATGTGTTTTGATCTCTCATCTCATCTCAAATTCATTGACGATGAGTTGAAGCATAAAGAGGCTATTACATATATTAAATTATAATTAGGCGCAAGATGTAGGATTGCTGAGTGGCATAAAAACATTTATATAATGCAGTAGACGCTTGCCAAAAAGCATAATTTCGAGTTACACAAAAAACATGTTCATTTTTTCTCTGGACACAGCATAAAGTGTGAAATAACTGTTTATCAAAACAAACTGCGCAACATTATAAAAGCAAAAAGCGTCCTTCAATTAAATTAAAATTTACAACATTTACAATTTTACACGAAATTCCTAGAACATTTTTTACATGCTCATGAATCAAGTCATATATGTGGTATGAACATTTTTATTGAACTGAATAGATTTGAAATAATTACATGAGTTCAGCTTTACGTATAAAAATGTGATCCAAGCATGGCTGTGAAACTAGTAGCAGAAATAACAGACTGGAGAATAGTAACTTATTTTATTTTAGTTATAATTTCTTACTACCACCCAGTCCTGTTTTTTGAAAATGAAACCTGGTAAACTTCAAACGGGCTTTATAGCCATTGTAATAATAATTAGTGTATTCACCAATTGTGAGTCTCGTAATTTTGGACGAAAGCATAAGGCTTTAGCACAAGCAGAAGAAGAAAAACGTATCGAATCATTGGAAACGACACTCACTGAGAACAAAGAAGACTTAGCCACAGTAGAGGACACCTCGGAGGACCAGGATGACGACAGGGAACAATCTGGAGGATCACAAAGAACGGCATCAACCCAACGAACCAGCACTAGACTGATACGGTCCAAAGTTTCAAATTGCCCGACACATCAGGAACTCAAGCCTGAAACTAACATGCAGCAACAAAAGCAACCCCAACCTGCAAAGTTGGACAAAGTGGAAAAAGACGAGCCAAGTGTAACAGAAGTAGAGGACAGTGCGGATGAGGAGGAACAACAAGAGCTAGAACCTGTTCAAAAACCTGGCAAGAATAAACGACGACCTCAGCATAAGCCCACCGCTGAAACTACAGAAGAATCTGAAGGCACAGTAAAGAGCAAAGAAACAAAACCAGAATCTAGTTTATCTAACAATCATGAACAATCTCAGAAGAATGATGAAGCCAATGGAGATTCCGGCAATAAAGTGCGAACCCATAGTCATCACAAGAGAAAGACAAGACGACCGGGTCAATCCAGTACAACTACCACACAGGCCCCAAATGCCGAGGATGACAAAAATGAACAAGAGGATACCTCAACTACCCCTGCAGGAATACCTGCTACTGAGGAACAAGACGAAAATCATCCATCCTCAACCGAAGATAGCAAGGATAAACAGTCTGTTGCTGTTGATGGGCCGGCGACTAAGGCAGTTTCAGCAAATCCAACATCTCTAACGAGCGTGGAGCAACCAAAGTCGGAGACAGAAACAGTGATGACTGACGACGATCCAAAGTCAACTAATGATGATAGTGTAAAGAAAGGAAAGAGAAGGAGGGTGAAGCGACGTCGTTTTGAATCCCGACAATGGCATGTAAACCGACGAAATCGCCATGAAACAGAAGCGAACAATGAAGACGAAGAACTATGATTTAGATGAGTACATATAAAACGGTGGTTTTGTTGAAATTCATTTATAGTTTTGAAAGCAACGATGGCATATTATCAATGGAGTGGTTTATGCTGTTATCGGCGTTTAAAATTTATTGTTTATTTTAGTTTCCTGATTTTCCTGCAAACACTTAATTTGAGGTATTTATAATTTTCAAAGATTTTTACTTTCCTCCAATTGAATATTAAAAGGATTTTGGCATAAATAATAATTGAACTAACTTTAAATTAACATTTCTTTTTCTTGAACATTGTGTGCTTTCATGTTTGGTTTTACTACGGAAGTTGGTGGTTTTGTTGAAATTCATTTATAGTTTTGAAATCAACGATGGCATATTATCAATGGAGTGGTTTATGCTGTTATCGGCGTTTAAAATTTATTGTTTATTTTAGTTTCCTGATTTTCCTGCAAACACTTAATTTGAGGTATTTATAATCAAGGATGGTACATTCATAGACTACCACTTTGGCTACATACAAAATAGGTTCTTTATACACGTTGTTTATAATTTTCAAAGATTTTTACTTTCCTCCAATTGAATGTTAAAAGGATTTTGGCATAAATAATAATTGAACTAACTTTAAATTAACATTTCTTTTTCTTGAACATTGTGTGCTTTCATGTTTGGTTTTACTACGGAAGTTATAATGTGAAACATGAGTAACACGTAAATAAAGACGAATTTCAATTACCTAAATAAATAATTAAATTTTTATAACATGATGATCCCGAGATCGAGCTAAAGCCAACAAGCTAAAAANAATTTCAATTACCTAAATAAATAATTAAATTTTTATAACATGATGATCCCGAGATCGAGCTAAAGCCAACAAGCTAAAAATACTAATCTAAATAGGATGGGGTGTAATCATAATCGGTCATTCTCCCCGTGAAACATTTTCCCCTGTTTTAAACTCTCCAACCTAATCTCAATAGAGGACATACAGTTTGTATAATCCATAAGTACGAAAGCGCTGATCATGATCATTTGATCATGATGTAATGATGTTAGGCTCTATGTTTAGATATTCGATATTCTTAAGGCCAAAAGATGTTTGGCCGGAGTTAGTATGATTGAAGTCGAAGGGACTATTTAGAAGACTTTGTTAGACTGAGGTAGCATTTCAAAATTACGAACATGCACTCACATTATCGTTTGTTTGGCCGGAGTTAGTATGATTGAAGTCGAAGGGACTATTTAGAAGACTTTGTTAGACTGAGGTAGCATTTCAAAATTACGAACATGCACTCACATTATTTAAACGATAGGACATTTTTCCAAAACTTCTGTTTCCTCTTCGACCTATGCAGTAACCTCCAGTCGAGCATTTTAAAAATATGATATGCTAGATTGTGTAATAGAGATAGGAAATCCGCGCATATTGCCCAATGTGTTACGGTAGTTTCTGATACAATGATTCATCTTGGCATGCCGTGTCAGCAGCTGCAAGATGAAATCGAAGGAAAATAAATCCAGTCAAGTCAGACGTTTAAAATTGGTAACTAAACTAAAACTAAACTACCTAAGTATTTCTATTAAGTTTTACTGTCCATAATAGCCCATGTTCATGACTTCAAAAGTATGAATCATTTTATTTTTTGTAGTAAATTCTCCCTGCACATAAACTATTTTTGTGTAAGCAAAACTCATATTACTTCTCCGCTGGCCTTGACCACTTGGGATTTTTTAAACTGATAAATCTGAGCGATAAACGGTATATTATCGTTTAGTGTTGTCTTCCAATTTCATTGTTAAGTTCCTCGTAAGGCAATATAAAAATACAAACGCGCTCATGTGAGATTGAGATTACAAACTTTATAATTGTGTAATCCTGAATTCACATGCATTCGGTCTACGTACATTCATTTTTGTCTACAAGTTACACAAAACAAGCATACATTGCATTTTATCTTGTGCTATTGTGTACATGTAAGCATGTTATTACTCGTATATCAGCCATCAGCCTGTGTTGTATATTGACTTTGTGGCTTAATATAATGCGAATTGTTGTAATGCATGGCTTCACTAAAGGAGATAACATAGGATATTTATTATTAAGGAGGATGTTCATTGCTAAAATAGGGATTGACGCATTGCCATTTCACATATATACTTTATCTTAACAAAACAGAACTTTACGTATTTAATTTAACGACAAGCTCGTTTATGTCCCTATTCTGAATCAATTTCAGCGATTAAAAGAATTAATCTGAGAGTGAGAAATGTCATGTGCGGTCTTCGTCACAAGGTGTGCAGAATAAGGTGTCCTTGATGGGCGAGAAGCGAGAACGATAGACGTGTGGTATATATACCTTGCTATTCTGCTGGTCACCCTTGGCAGGTGTTGGGGGTTTGAGGTGCTGCTGGGAACGACTTTTCTATATTACAGGTTGTCACCAACTCCAATAAATGTTGAAACTGCTGGTCATTAATTGAGATGATACTAATTAGAAAATGCAATTTTTTATAGAATGCATTGTTAGAAAAGTATTTTTAACGACAAGGAAATGTTCTTGTTCGATCAACATGCAAAGTTTATTTAATCGCAGCATTCAATCAATACCTTCAATCTACCTTTACTTGACCTGCTTGCATTTATTGATTAAATATCCTTGCTTAACTACTAGAAGCTAAAATTACTAACCCAAGGTCATGCATTTTCTATCCTTGTCTTGTCAAATTATATACCTAGTTATGCTTGAAATCTAAATCCATACTAACTAAACAAATTTTACCTCTGTTTTAGATAGTTTAATGAACATTCTCCATGAAATCCATACACAAAATACCCAGTAACCTAATTAGTTCTCATCAAATCATGAATCGTTGACGAAAATATTAAATGCAGTGTAGCAACTTGGCGTAACAGGCCTGTATCGGCCAGTCTGTATCGGTCAGCGGCAACTGCATGAATTGAATGATTTCAAATAGAAAAGAATTGTAATTGGTATGATAACTTTATCTGCTGTATATGACACGAATCTGTCGTGCGTGTATATAGCAGATAATTGCTTGTCGAATGCCATCGATCATTGTTCAGGCCCAAGCCAGCTTGTTGGTGAGGTTTTAGTTAAGAAAATCATTCAGTGTGAATTTCTAGACAATGTTTCGAATTTAGATATATTTTTTACTTATGCTATGGGTAAAACTCCCTCCTGACCTTATTTTCAGTTGAATTTTATACTGTTACGGTTCCATAGTTCCAGTTACCTATTATTCCTGAACAGGGGATTTTGGTATTTCATACTCATGTCATGTTTGAATATAATGTTCATGTTATCAGCATAACGTAGAATCATGAACAAATTCATCTTTGGATATGTTTGTTGGAGCTCCATGCTGCTTCGGGAAACATCTATTAATGGGAGAACAATTTAAACGCTTACACGCCCAGAGCGATTTAAACGCTTACAATTACAGATGTTCCAACTCAACCTTCTATTATTTCATGCCCACTTGCCCACCCATCTACATACTGTTGTAACTTGAGGAAATCCAGTCGGAGGTACTTAGTCGGAGGTACGGACGGAAAGTGATCTTCAGGGCAAGTAAAAAGTGAGAATATTCTGTTGTAACTTGAGGAAATCCAGTCGGAGGTACTTACCGGAGCCGGACGGAAAGTGATCTTCAGGGCAAGTAAAAAGTGAGAATATTCTGAGTAAATTGAATAAAAAGGTCAAAGGATTTATCTCGATTTGATATTGAAAATCGAATTATTACTTTTGGTGTCTACTCCACGTAACGCATTGTAAAATGAATTCATGATGATTCCGTTAAACTGGCTCGTTTGTTAAATCAGCCAGGACTACCTTAGGACACGGATGGGTACATCAGATTACGTAATATGTACTTGTGTTGCGATTAGCCACCTTCATATTTATGATGCTATGCTATGTTTCTGCTATTGCAAACTACTGCTCTATGAGGGATTATCATCTCATTGCAAACCAACAAGGAATAGAAACTTGAATGTTCTTGATTCTTGAATATTAATACCTAGTCCACAGGAAAAGGAATTTACTTGCATTTTGTACAAACCAATCTGTAGTGAGTTTGATTGCCGTAAAATATCGTTTTTAAAAGTCAAGCATAAGGAAAACTATAAACTTAATTAGCGAGACTACCTCAAATGATTGATTGTGAGTGAAGTGGGATTTTATAAATTTGCTAAATCTATAAATGCTTACTTCTAGCAGTTTCTAGCATCGATATGGTGTTATTCTCTAGAATTTCCTACTTCAATGAAACGTGTATTTTTCTCACGTAATTTAAATTTCTATTGCATCCTTCTATTTAATAATAAAATCTCTAGAGCATGCTTAAAAATGCACGACTCGAGCATGGCATTTATACCCACAACATATTTCCAAAGTCATAGCATCATTGTTAGTTGACCAAGATTACTGCAATTACTTTACCTAAACCTATTCTGACTGACTGGTCGTGAGACTATAAACTACCGCGTTAGATTATGATCCAGATCCAATCCAGAAGCGCGTATACCGTAGCGTCTGTAATTACACGATATTTTTTTGCGAATTTACAAAGCAGGCTATAGTTATGTGCACTTTATGTGGGATTTTATATTTTTCAGAAGTTGTCTTGTGTATTGATGCATGCATGGCATACTACTAGCGAAAGTAAAAATGCTGTATTTTTAGTTCCTCAAGATCGTCCTTCACAGTTTGATGAGTTCACATGTACTATACTCAGGCTTCTGTTGAGGATTCTTTACTCAACTCATTCAGATTCTGTCTTCTTTTCTATAATTTGCATCATAATATCATGCGTACATACACACATATACTTGTAAGCTTTGCGATGTGTATACAAACGGTAATTAAGGTTTCCCTAAAAATATTTTCTCATCAAAGAAGCGAAATAAATTGACTGTGAGTCAACCCGTTTAAACAAGACTCATCCACCGTTATCATTTTTTCATTTAGCTATTTCGCTTATCTTTGTTACGCCAAACGTGTTACGTATATTTTTACGTAATTTTTCTACTGCTTATAACTTGATGCTAAAATATAGTGTATATAGTTTCCTGGATTTTCCAGTACCGTTTCATCTCAGAGACCTGACCACAGCAAAGGCAGAGCTAAATTGCGGAATTCTAACGGGATCGTTTGCTCGTATTTTTATAAAACTGGTCCAGTTCCGCATCTTATGCTAGTACTATATATACGCGATTTAATTCTGAACAAAGCATCAGTTCCAAAACAGTCATTGATAAGCTCAGACCAAAGCTACACTAATAGTTTACAAACAATTAACTGACATTGAGTTTTGTAATAGGGAAACTCGATTTTCTTCTGAAATTTACGGAAACTTTCCACAATGAAGCTTATAACAACTCTTTGTGTAGTAGGAGTTGCAGTGGTGCTCCTTGCTTCAGCAATCGAAGCTAACCCCAGGCATCATAACAGCCGCAATTCTCGCCGTCAACACCCGGCTCGAGAGATTCAGCAGGAGGAACCGAAACCTGTAGAAATCAAGCCAGCTGAGTCAGAAGAGGCAACTGAAGGGTCCGCTGAGAAGTCTCGTCCAGGACGGTCCCGCAAACAACCAGTTGTGTGCAACGCTGCTGCTGCTAACGTCGAAAAGCCAGACAAGGTAGAAACCAAGCCGGCCAAGGATTCATTCGAGATCATCGAGCCCGAAAGTCCTGAAACCTTCGAGATCGACTCTATTGAGAGCGTTGAAGATGACAGCAAGAAAAATTTGGACGCTAAGAAGGTGGTGAAACCCAGGGTTCAAGTCGTTCCAGCATCATCTGAGGAGAGCGAGATGAGCCCTGAGACCGAGGAAGAGGAGGAGCCGGTTGCTTTGAAAAGCATCGAGTCCATTGAGGAACCAGAGGCACCAAAGGCTCTTGAAAATAGTGAAGTCTCTGGGGAGGATGCCAAAGCTGTTGAAGAAGAGGAAGTGAAGCCAAAGGCAAGACGATCCAAACACAACCGTAAGGACGTCAGGCGCATTGATAGACCTCACCGCAGGCGAGTCGTCTTCCGTGATGAGGACGACGAGTAAGAGTCTTGGTTTATAAATTAATTTCTTTTCCTTTCCCATGTTTGTACCGACTGAGTCACTCTTTATGTACTGGTGTTATATAACTTAATGTTTTTTTATATTTTTGTAATGTCATGTAATAACTTAACTAACTTCTTTACCCTACTCATATGAACTTTATTTATCAGTGTGATTAGCTATGACAGAAATGATTTGGATCTTATTTATATTATTCGATGATGCACGAGGGAAATTTTTCACAATTATAATTTACGCCTCCGTGTGCAGACCCCTCCGGTTTTAAATAAACAACTTCCTTATTCTAATAATTACGACAATCTAAAATTCCTGTGTTAAATGATACGTGGTATGCCATTTGCAACACGTGCATGCAAACAAAATGTACATTTGACGTGATTCATACTAAATAACAGTAGTATACTACAGAAGTAAATCAATTACGTTGACAAAAGAATATCGACATGCAAACTCAAACATAAAGCCAACAGCAGATTAGTTTAAATTTTCAATGACATTGAGGCTGAAACGTCATGGAATGTCAATGCCACTGCTTCTCAATACAATGGTCATACAATGGTTATTGGTAAAATATCACACAGTTTTATTGCGTCAGTGCTTTTAACATGGTTATACGTGCAATATGTTTTTAAATGCCAGCTAGAAACCGAAAATTCATGACTTCTAATTAGCAATTTCGCATATACCGAAACTGGAAACTTCGACTATGACTTTATATAGGTGTCTTGTATAGTAATTCACCTTACATACATAACATTTTAGTCTTCCTGACACAGATTAAAACTGCTGTCTCAAGAAGTAGCCAACTAAAATATACTCATCATAAGTACGTTGGTCCTAATCAACTCATGAAATCGTATTAGTTTAATTTATATTTCATCATGATTCATGATGATTGTCATAAACCAAAAAATCACTTTTCGATAGTTATGTCACAATGACACGTTACACGTTTTCCTTGTAATGCAAACGCACAAGAATGGATTGTCACAAAAAGATAGTTCACACAACACCGGGACACGAACATGAAGTTCATCTGTATTTAAAATACAAACATTTCGGCTGTATATTTTTCAAATGCATTTCAATTTCTATACTGACGCATAAATATTCTTGAGCAACGTATGTCCTTTAATAACACAAAGACTTAACTTGTTTGTAGTGTAGATTACGTCCAATATGTACCCAGTTGGCAATTGTGATAAATCTAAGAATACAAAAAGCAACAGTTTTTCATTTGGACTTGGACTGTCATGCTCAATGCCCTTTTGTGTTCCAATTGACGACATATTTAATGCTTTATTCGCGTCGCTAGTGTCATGTCAGGAAATCCCGATGATCACACTTGCTAATAATGTTATACAACAATTCACGTGTCACATGAAATGTAGGTACCTACCTACATAGCGTGATCTATTTATTGTCTCGTCACAATTGCAGTTTAGAACTACAGAACATGTACCTGCATACTAGCTACAACTACACATAACAAATTATGTTAGTTACTAACTTCCAGCTCTTTATACAAGTTTTCATTAACGGTCTGAGGTGGTGTAATTGAAGGTATGGCGTTTCCTGAATAGAATAAAAATCCTCCTACACATAAGGTAACGGGAATAAATTTTGCGATGGAACATGCCAATACCCGCGCAGAAAATGGGAACGAATTTGCTAACTCATTTTTCTGCACACAGTTCAAATGGTGGCATTGAAATAATCAATATTTTCCGAGTACTGTTTTTAGTGTTAGTGGTAATGTTTTCACAATTTTGCATTGTTAGCAGTTGGTGTTATGAAGACACGTCATGTGCTCCTTCGGAATGGGGGAATGACTATCCAATGTGTAGGGATGGACAACTCCAATCTCCTATTAATCTTGAGCGCTCAAAAACAAGTAAAATAGCTCAGTCTGTAAATCTAGTGTTAAGCAAGGAGTATGGTTACATGCATCCATTTAATCTCACCAATGACGGGCACACAGTTTCACTGACGCTATCTCCGGACGAAACGTCCCCCTGTCTAGTCAAAGGAAAAGGGTTCCTCCCCAAAGAACCATACTACTTCTCATCGTTACATTTTCATTGGGGACCTAATGACTTTAGTGGCTCTGAGCACCAACTGGATGATCAACCTTATCCCCTTGAACTGCATATGATACATAAGCAGACAAGTGATCCAAACAAGTTAGCGGTGTTTGGAATATTATATAAAGTTTCGGACCAAGACAATCCAGCCCTCCGCCCAATTGTCAATAGCCTAGACCGAGTGGAGAGACCCGCAGGGCCTAGACCGATGCCCGCAACGGTACGAGTTAACTTGACTGCTTTGTTGCCAAAAAAAGTAAAAGTGTTTCGATATCATGGGTCACTTACTACACCACCTTGTTCGGAGGGTGTGCTTTGGACTGTATTTGATGAGCTACAAGTCGTCTCGCGAAACCAACTTGCAATGTTTCGAACGTTAAGGGATAATGATGACAGAATTATGAAGTCAACTTTTCGACCAGTGCAACCAACCTACACGCAAGCAAGAAAAAATGTGTTTTACATGAAAAGTTTAGCTCTTGCACCTACACCTGCTGTCGTAAGATTTGGCTGATGATAATGTATTATATCATGTGTCCACGACAAAATACTAACAAGTACTTGTAAGTACATTGTTTATTAAAATTTTGATTTTCTTTAATTTGAAACGTAGTTCATTCCTAAACGTAGTATAAATTATTTCATCTCCAACACATAAATTGTCTCTAAATTACACAACTACTACACAGAGTTTGGTCTTTGTTGAACTGTAGCCACCGTAGGTTCATCGGGATCAGCGATTGTGGAGATTGATGACTTAGTTATGTCGGTGTCCAGATTGTCGTTCCCAGTCTCTGTCTCATCATTTTCAACCGATGAATTTACAACAGTAGTTGTGGGTACAGTCGAAATAGATGAGATGCTTGTCATTTCCGATTCATTGCTCACTCCTACATTACGGTTACGGTCACGTTTGGGTGGCGGCTTACCCATATAACCCGGTTTTAAATCAATTGTGACAACTTTTGGTTCTGTTTCCGAAATTACAACACTTGGAAAGCCACCCTCTTCAGCGGATTTATTACCCGTTTTCTCTGCTTCTGCAAACTTTATGGCTTTGGACCTCTTTTTGGATCCGCGCGTACAGGCGTTGATGATTGTTTCCAAGAATATGATATTCAAAAACCATTTCCTCCAAGAGTATTTGAAGTGGATGTCTATAGTTTTGCTAGAAAAAGTAATGGACAATTTTTCGTGTACTCAAATACTATCGTAAACGTGTACTTTTTGTATACCCTATACCTACTTGATCAGAGTGTAATACTGCTTTCCAAAGCAAAGACACAAACACTGAAAAGAAATTATACTTTTTACCCTTTGGCCTCACTGTGCGAATGGGTCAGAATAAAGTAGCTCTTGTCAGAAATGGGTCTCACCAGACCACAAAATTTTAAAACCATAATTCCAACAACATACGCTCCCATCTTCACGTAAAATTCTTGGGCCAAGTTTAGGCATCCGTCTGGATACGTCCATTCAAATCTTTGTTTATCAATCTTGTAAAAACAGTCATCTTTGGCACGGCGCTCCCTCGTCTTTTTCAAGCATGCATGGATATTTTATCGTAAGTTCACTGTGTATTAATATAGGTTTAAACCGGTAAGTACTCTTCAGATTCGATTTCAGTACCCAGGTTCGTCGAATAAATTCGGCTGGACAACAACTTTCCGGAATGAATGAATGGTTGTCTGTCAAGTCCGGATCCACGCTTAAACATTAATACGGAACAGAGCGAAGTTATTGAGCCGTCCCTAATAGGTAATAGACTAAAGTATTTCAAATTTAGCACAACGCAACCACACCTTTCCCAGTCTGAAGGTAATTGTATACCACAACATTGTAGCTAGATAGAAACCACGATAATTGGAAAGGTAAATGGTGCGTTGAATACCGTCAAACGTAACAAACTAGTATTTTTCCTCCCAACATATCTTACTAGCTTTTGAAGTTGATCCCAGTTTGTCACACTTTCAGCTTGCACAACTGGATCATCGATGTCGTAATAACGGCTTATTGCTGTGTCCATCACACCACTGAGTTTTTGAGTGGAAAATGTACCCGTAAATCGTACCGCGAGAAACACGAGCACAGTTGGGATCAGAAGAACATACGGAACGCGAAGAATAAACTAAAATTTAAATTATTAAATCCTTATAATATTCCATTAGTTAGAAGACTCCAGGGCTTAGAAAAGAACTATTTAATTGACCATTATGCCATTATAAAGGTATATGATACAAAACGTTGAGTGAGCAAATTCAAGCTAAAACGGAGAGGGTAAAATTACTACGACTCGCCTGTTTTAAAAGCCACGGTCTTTCGCGAAAACAAAATGCACACAAGAAACCAAATGATCCGACCACCCACGTATGACAATTTATAAAAAACACATCCCATTTCCATTTGTAAGTAAAGTATTGAGCTTGCAGACTGTTGTCGGTATGAGACAGAAATCCTAAAAATAAAAGTACGATGTTTATTTTACGAGCAATTACTGACAGGTAAATAATAAGCATGCAACACACTAAACGTAACCTGTTGCTGTTAATGGCATATAATGTACTTTCAATCTTTCATAGTGCTATATATACTTTCATGATGTTTTGTTTGAAAAAATATCTCTTACCAATTGGCCAAACCGTATACATGTAAAACCAATTAATTTGAGCCACTAAAAATATTACCTGTATAAACAAAGTAAAATGATACTTTAGGACATGTATCTGACTCCAATATCAGGAAGCTCATATGCTATCTTACCCAGAGAAACAAACATGAAGCTACAAAGAGCCTTCGATACACTGCCAGTCTTCTGTGTCGGCTTTGCAGTAACTATAACGCAATACTAGTATATTAACAAATGCCGTGTCTGAAAGAATTATAACACCTTCAATGGGATCATTACCTGAGACCGAGTCTCGGCCAACGTGGACACAGAATCTCTGTCACCTTCCTTATATCCAGCATCTCTTAATTGTTGCCTGTATTGCTCATTAAATTGTGCAATGTAAAAGTCCCAGTCATGAGCTTCTTGCAACGACCTTCCTTCGTCTTGGTCATCTGTCTGCCCAATGTCTATTGTTGGGTGTGTCTTACCGGTATACCGTTTGATAACTGCTTCAGATCCTATAGCCCTCAGTTCGTTCCATGTTTCCACTGTTCCAGTATCGTAGGAAAGTCGGCGAGAACGAGAGTGAGAATTTCGCTGTCTGTTAGTGGAAAGCCTTGGTAATTGCAATTTAAACTTCATTTTATTTATATCTCTGTAATTACGCCACTGTTATCACATCACCCTGTACATCTTGTACTTGGGATGCGACTTTGCTGAGTAATATTTTTTAAACATTGCTGATACATACCTACTTCTACTGATATACTGATACTGATTCTGACAAGATTCTGAGCGAGAATGAAAGGCTAACTAGGTAAAGGACATTCACAAACCAAGACAACGTTATGCGTTACATTCTACTATTCTACCGACGCATATATCATGTGCAGTTGGCACGTGGAACATGTGCATCTGGAAAGTGGTGATGATCATAGACATTTCTCGAAGTGCACTTTTATAATGTGATAATGATCAAACAATATAAAAGAATACACTCTCTGTGTGTGTGCGTTACTACGTATATTCCTTGCTGGGATAAGGATACTTCTCCATGATCCGCGGTTACTGGCTGGGAGAGTAAGGATAGGAGTTCCATTGACTCCATTATGGAGACTTCTCCTCCATGGTCCACCAAGGCCTGATTTGAGAGTGGGGAGAAGAGTACCATAACTCCATTCTGGAGGCTTCTCCAAGGCTCAATGAAATAGCAAGTAACCATTCACAGTGGATAACACATCCGCATATCCGAGTAATGAACTTTGGGAATGTCGCTCGCACACAGAGTTTATTGCTTTACGCAATTTCTTAGCCAGTACTGAGTACTGGTAAGAAAGTCTAGTGACTAGTGACAGTGATGAAAATCGATTTTATTCTTATTTGGATTTATTTGTCGCATGAATATTAATTTGGTTTCCATACATTATACATACAAAGTGCTAAACGTACACAATATCCGAATATTATCGGTTCCCCACTCTCCACTACAGTACAAACACGTACTACTCAGCCTAAATGTCAATGCGTAACTTTTAATTTCTACTGTCTTACAACTCCATAACTGAACCGAAGTACATTTTTATTATTTTGTTTATGTATTTAATACAATAAAGTATAGAGTAAGAGTAACGTTATATACATTAAAGTGTAGAGTAACCAAAAACGCTTCCGCATACTATTTCGCATTATGTTTAGCAACTCAAGTTTACTATACAAACTAATACATAACGTTTAATTTGATTAAGAGAACGACATGATACCAAATAAACTTGTCAAAGTTTCAAAAAATTGTATTCCATAACCAGTATAGATACATAAATAATATATAGCCAAACATCGTGTATTTCGTATTGCGTAAGCCGCACTTTCTGGCGAAAAGCATATTATTATTCCCCTTGCTGACCCTCCTCCTTTGAAGATGCAGGGTCACCGCCGCCTACAGCTTCCTGCTGTTTTTCTTCTGCTTCCTGATCTGGGCCACTTCCTTCAGTACCTGCATCGTGGTCCGTTTCGCTTTTTGGAGGCTGAGGTACTTCTGTTTAGCAAAGACAAAGGATTGGATGTAAGCTAAATTGATACACAATTACACATTTAAATACCCATTCATACATACATGCACAAGCTCACAACCGCGAGCACATTAATATAAGTGTTACAGTTGATTAGTTCTACCCAGTCATTCACGGGCGAACTACAAAGCGTGGGTAGTATAATTACGAGGTTAACATTCTGGGGACACGTAATAAATATGACGTCATAGTCAACATCTTAATTTTATTATAAAAAGCATAAACATGCATGCAAACTATATAATGTGAATTGGATCGATTCGGTTGTGAGATCGCGGGATATCTACAGGCGGAAATAAGGAATTACAATAATGACCAGGAGGTTCCTCCTTCTTCTTTGATCGCTTGTCACTCCTGCTTTTGCTCCGGGTTGGGCTACGTGTTGGACTCTGACTTCCATCTTTCTTCGACGGACTCTTACTTCTACCTTTGCGCGATGGCGACTTGCTAGGCTTTTCCTTATCACGACTTTCCCTGTGAGGAAATTAGAAAGTGGCATGCGTAAGTCAAAACACCTTCTGTCCTCAAAAGAGTTCGGAAAGTAGGGCGATACATAAAGCGTACAACCACCGGAAATATCCAGATGGATAAAGTGGGCTGATTACTCCACTTGGGTCAAGGACTTGTGACAGCCTCATTCGCTCTACCGTTTGGTTTGCATGCTTTAAATCGGCTCTGTACACTCTGCGCATTTCATCAAAATGGTGGAATTCCTGAACAGTGTATAAAGAAATGCTGTCATATTTTCATATACATACCTATCTGGAAACTTTCAAACTATTCAAACCGTAGATCACTGCGTCTGCAATATATAACATACCTTGGATTCTTTGTCCAATTTCCATTCAGTATCCCTTAATGTGCTGTAATAATCGTTTCTCATTCTTTCCAAATGTTTTACCAGTCTCAAAAGTTCCGCCTGTCGTAAATTGCACGTTTATAACTTGTAAACTCCAACTTATCATAATGGCACTAAACATTTCTTTTACTAATATTTTATGATATATTTGCTATTGCCTCATTCAATGCGTCCAAGTTGAAATTCATGGCTTCAGGATATGACCCTATTTCAAATTCAAGGTTCAAAATAATAGTAAACCTGAAAGTTTTGTTGACGATAAGTTATTTTCCTTTGTTCGTTGTACGAATTTACCTGTAGTTAGCTTTCTTCTAGCCTCGGAAAGTTCTGTTTCTAACCAGTCCCTTTGCTCAGTCAACTGCTTATTGAAGGCAGTCTGAGATTCAAAACGAACTTTCCATTCATTGTCATCCGCTAAAAGTAACAGAAACATTGGATTTCAATTTCAAAGTACCTACGTAGGTTACTCCAATTTTGACCCACACGTGTGTAGTAAGTTGCTTTACCTTCTCTGGTACTTTCATCTAAATCTCTAAGGTATGTTTCCAACTCGGCGATAGATCTCTCCATTTCTGCATTGGACCAGTCTATCCCTTCCCTTCATGCAAAAAATTGTAAATTTATTGACCAAAAAATTAGGCTGGTATTGGTATGGTACACAACTTTTTAAATCAGCTTACGTTAGTACCAACCTGTATCGCTTTTCTTGCTCCAACTCTGCTTTTAGATGCTCCAAGTCATCATAGCGAGTATGAGGAATCATCATCACCGGGGGTCCATAATCGTCGAGAAAATCCATGTTGACACTGCCACTCTCCAGAAACGAAGATAAGTCTCGGTGGATAATGGAATTTACAAAGGAAAAAGATCCAACAAAGATTTTTATAAGTGTGTGAGGAACAGCTTTTAAGGAAAACTTGCTGTGTGATGCAAAGACGGTGACTGGCCATGGTCTGACGAGTCAACCTTCAAAGCTATTTCTTTTCATATTTTGCTGAGAGTTAGCAGGTAAAAGAACGATAATGCTTCGTAAACTTGCGGATGTAAGAAAGTAGCCCATTTCCATTCATACACATACACAGTCGAACAGTGGTTGCATGATTGCTTGCTAAAGAAACACAATAAGTGCTAGAGTCGTGACATGCACCAAAGGGTTATAGTTATCTCAACCTGGTGTATTGCTTTCAGGGGATAACAACGCCTATTCATATTCTCATTTCTCTCATATTCCCGTTTGCTTGTTAAAGTACTTTGTTCCAATAGTTCCAAATATCACCGATTTATTCAACATGCTACAGCATGCATTATCGTCAGTGTGTCTGTAGACAGCAGAATATATATTATATACGTTGTGGTTTTCATACTTCCGTCACCGATTTCAAGCATTAATACCTTTCAAAGGAGTTAACCAATTGATGTGCAATACTTTCTCTACTTTCATTTAGGTGCACTACATAACAACACCTCATATTTTGGGCATCTTACTAGTTTATACCTTTCAACTTTAAACATTAAGCTTAATACCTATTTTGAAGGTTGAGTTAATACGGTTTTAGATGTCTGCAGTTCTTTTATTGCAACATTCACTTGTTTGTGGCTCATCATTTCACCTTTGCTATATCGGCTATATCGGGTTAATTCGTTCAATCATCAAAGACTGCTTTAACTTAGCCATACATGCCTCCACTTGACTATTGTCCAATAGAACACAAAATATCGTATAGTTGTATCGACAACACAAAATAGGTCGACGGGAAAAGCTAATATGCTGAGACTGAGATTGAACAGGGGCCTTCTTACTTACACAATCGGATGGATTTAGAAATGCAGGTATGGTATATGTTTTCATACTTGTATGATGTCCCAACTGGTTATTTAGTTTCACTTAATGATACACTGTGCGGTTGTAGTGAAGTGAAGTGCAAGCCTAGTGAAAGTACTCGTGTTCCGGCGGTCATAAACCAGACGTCGCGGATCTAAATTGGCTGTTTGCATGTTCATTTTTTGGGCTTCACTTGCATCCACCTCCTCGACTTTTCTTAAAGAATTTCTGAGGCAAGACATGTATAGAAAGCGCAAGGGAAAGGGAGTCTTTGTTAAGAAATCCTCACCTTGTTCGCCTCATGTGGAGAAGTAATATTATTTTTTACCTACCACGTACGTACACACAAGATCCTTCCGTTGGACGGAAAGCATGCAAGCATAGAAATTCTGTTTTTGCTGCTATTAACAAATATTTGCAAATATTATACAGGCTTGTTCATTCTGACTGGAAATTACATTCTAGTGGTTGTTCCGAAGCACCGTGGAACAAGGAATATGTCTTGTACCTGACACTTATTCTCCGTCAAACAGGGTCACCTTTGTAATAATTTGGCATGAACAAATAGCATATTAGACACAGATTAATTGACTTGTTTTAAAGATGACCCTCAGGATTTTTTATTCAAGCAATAAAGGTTGCAGCTAGCACAATGGCTAATGGAATCACTACAGTGAACGGATGTGTATGCGGTATTTTCTACGTCAATTGTGCATGTTGAAAATTGTCTCATTGAATATTTTTTCTCCACATCAACCCATTCCATCAAGGTCTATGTTGGTGTTTCATTTCTTTCTATCAAAGCACAGCTTAGAATGTCACTGAATTGTAAACGTGAAAGCGCCTAGTATTGCGTGCTGTACAACCTTAACTTTTGACACTGAGTAAGAGGTACCAGGTTATATGAAAAAGAAAACATAACATATTATTAGTTGTCAATAATATTGTAGCATTGTTCCAATTTAGTAGCATAGTGTGAGTATTGAGTGCAGTGTGTAGCGTACACAATCCACTTGCTTCATGTCACACCCTTTTATGGTCGTTTTTGGGTTTAGTTGGAGTCCCAGCCATTACCTAACACTACTTAAATTGAAATTAACCCAGAATCCAGTTACATGATAAACCCTTTGAAATCTGTGGTTCTATAGCACCTCCGAATCATCACTTACGCCTACGCCAAATTAAATAAATCAAATAATTTCAACGATTTTAGACACGACTGACTGCCAACCAGCTATTGCATAGCAAACGCCCAAATCATAACGGCTAGTAGTACCCTTTGAAAAGATTTACATGTAAAGGGAATGCTTACAGGTTCCAAAAAATTAAATCATTGAAATCACAACCACATGACAAAAATGCCTACAATCAATTTGATTTGTTCCGTAGAGCAGACTGACGGCGACGGCATTCTTCGTTTAGATTTTTTTTGTCTTTAATTAGTTTAATTTCAACATTGGATTCAATGATAGAATTCTCCCGTGGCAAACAATGGGCAAATCTATATGGGGTTCTCTGCCTGTGGCAACTGTAATGGTATCCATTTTACTTTTCGCCACTTTGCGCTATGCAATTCATTGTCACGAGGAGGCACAAAAATACAATAATTTTGAAGAATATCAGAGAAAGACCATTACGATTTTCCATTATTACGATTGTCGGATGGATTTGGCCCTGGGTGTTACTGCAATAGAGTGCTTAGAGTATTAACAACTGCTTCAGTTTATTGTGAAAGCAGAATTCTTACATAAGTAAAAATACACTTTACGTGACATCAGTTATTACCTTCAACGATTTGGTTTGGATAGTTAGTATTCCGTCAGGTTCCAAAAACATTTTAAAATGTTAAATAACAAAAGTATGAATGTACTATAACTGCAAGTTTTATTAGGTAACTGCAAGAAAATAGCTTACTGCTTTATAGCAATTTGGGTTCTTTAGTAATAAGTAGGTAAGCATTATGTACCTATGCACTTATGAACCTAAGTATGATGTAGCATAGAATTTATACAAAAGTTATGTAAATAAAATACGGATAAGGGATGTAGTTGATGGTAAGTATATAATTGTATATGATATTTATTTAATATCTCAGTTATTGATTTGAAGTAAACACGGATTTATGAATGCTACCGGAATCCTGAATTTTACCAACATAACACTCATAATAACAATCCTAAATCAAAATTTCTGTTTACTTGAAACAGACACATATTCATACGCATTATTTGTTGAATAACCTAATCAAACTTTACATATAGCAAAACAGCAATAATTTTTCTTAATCGAAATCTCATAAGTGAATAGTTACAATAAATATGAAAACGATCTATTCATAACTCATCAATATTGAAGTATTTTTAATTATTTTGTAAAAGACCATACACTAGATTTCAGTTCACCATTCAGTGACAGTCTTTAATTTTCAGTACACGTGCTTAGATAATTAAATCTCTGCAAACGACTTAATTAATAATTAATTTAAAGCCTTTAATTGCATATAAAACAACACTTGTACTACATAATAGAATAGTACATTTAGCACCTGCAATGACTACAATGAATGACTACCTGTAGTTGACTATGTAATTGGAAAGTTGGCTGGTAAGGTTTACGAACTCGTACTCTATTACTGTCTCGTGTAAAAATACGACCTGTTCAAACTGCACTTTAATTAATTATCAGGCAAATTAAGTTTATCAAAGGTTCCGACACCCAAATCCAAAATGTCATTATCGATATCTTTTAAATATTCAGATTCAGTCTCATTCAGTAGCACACCAGAATCATCTTGTGAGGCTGAATTTTGATTGTCGCAGTCTAATTTTACGGAGAGATCATCTTCATCGCTGGCAGAATAAAGATTCAAGTTTCGAGCATCAGTCATATCTCCATTATCACATAAATGCTCCACAGGAGTTTTAGGCTGATTCTGCATTTCCCCACTTACGATTAGCTGTTCATGAAATTGTGACGAAGGTTTGGGGTCTAAATCTGATGGAGTCACATTTTGTGGCGCGCTTCCTAATACGTTGCTTACTAAACTACTTATGTCAGATGCAACCCCGAGATTTCTTAACATTACATTTATGGCTTTAGTTTTGTATTCGATTTGAATTAGTTCCAGTAGACTCTGGTTAACTCCTCCGGAAGTGGAGCTTGCTTTAACTGGATTTTTTCGAGATCTAGTCTCCTCGCTTTCACCTGAAGACTCGTCATCACTACAAGTTTCTGGTTCGGATTTAGAGTTACATTCATCTTCCTTCCTACGCTTATTCTTTCGTTTCTTTGACCTTTTCTTTTTATGTGTTTTACTTGCTGGTTTTATAACTCGATCGTCTGGACTCGCTGATGATGAGTTAGAATGCTCACTTTCTGATGAACTAGAATATATTTCCTCGGTTTTATTTATATTGCCGGACATAACACCGAGTAATTCTTCATTATCAGTTTCATCAAGAAGCTTTTTAAATAAATTCAGCAAATTTCGTCTGCCAAATTTCTGTAGTTCCGTTGGAATCATCGCTGTGAATTTAGGTCCTCCAAGGCACTTAATAGCATCTTTTAGAAGTCTTTTAGAATCTGAAACATTTTCCGCTAATGAACCAAGCGATTTTGACAGATCGAAGTCTGAGTCGGAATTTACATCACTCTCATCATTAATTGACGAGGAAGATGACCGGCCGTCCGAACTACAAGTCCAATAGCGTTCTCCTGAAAAGCTTCGACTTCTTTGAGATCGCGGACTACTACTTCTACTTCTACTTGTCGTCCTTGTATTTGTATATCCGGAATTTATCGAACTGTGTGGACTTCTTGACCTGGATCTAGAACGTCTATTTCGATTGTAAGTTTCGTCCAGAGCCGTTTCGCAATGTCCACGACTGTTATCACGTTCAAAGTTGGCATAAACACTTGCAGGACCAGTATCCGTTGGGGTATGATGATGATGAGTTCCCAAATTGGTTCCAAAATATGATACATTAGGAGGAGTTAAGTCAGCTCTCATCGGATTCCATTGTTGCGGCGTTGGCATTAACGGTCCAGGCTCTGATTGATAGCCTGCATTACGTTGATTCGGGTACCGGAACTCTTGAAATCCGAAAGAAGGTTGTTGCATTCGATTAAAGTTTTGATCGTACCTGTACCTTGGATAGAACTGTCGCGGTGGCGGCACAAAGTTATGATAAGTGGGAGGAAAGGTACCCATATTTGTTTCAGGAAAGGGTCGAGGAGGATAAAGGCGAGGATATCCATGACCAAGCAACCAGGAATCATGTGGAGGTCTAATTGAATTAAAATGTTTTTGAAATCTACTCACTCCAGACTGGAAGGGTGGGGGTGGAAATGGTGGTAATATTCCAGCATATTGAGGCGGAGGACACGTTTCTGGGAATGAAACGCGAGAATCACATGGTTGGAATCCCTGTTCAGGTTCATTCTTTAAGTGATGCTGCTCTGGATAAATGTGCTCTCGACTTTGAGCAAAATTGTATTTTCCAACACAATCTTTCTTAAAAAATTTAGGATTGAGATGAATGGCACGCGGTTGCGTTGAGATCCCGTCTTCTGATGGATTACTAGCTGCGATTACCGGTATGCCGTCAATACCATGAGCTGTTACATGTTCTTCGGCAGAACTGTTGCGCTTTTCCATCACAAATGTAAATGCATCGCCTGCTTTGCCAACTGTACCTTGGCCTGTTCAGTTAATTAATTTAGTCTTTTTTCTCACCGGTGATCTTACGACCTATATTCAAATTATTAAAATGAAATCACAACAACAAAACTCATTTACTATTAGGCATTTAGCTGTGATTCGCTCCTACATCTATGTTATTCAGAGAAAATGGGTAATCATAAACTGCATAATTTTACTTCCACATGATCTTACTACCCGTGTTCTTTGAGCAAAGAATTTTTAACTGAGATTTACAAATGCTTACTATTTTAGCCTTCAGTAATTCCTATTTCTACTTCCAAACCGAAACAACATAATCCCACCAGGCTGGATAGATACGTGTTGAAGTGCTAGCAAAACGATGATTGATAACTCAAGCAAAACAGGAACCCCGAGAAGGGGACAAAATAGTCAGCATTCGTCTTCTGGTGATGGCCCAATCCCAACGAATGTCCACTGCCCACCGCGTAGTTGCTTCTGTTACCTCCTCCTACACACTTTAGAAAACAAATATTAATACTAATGATGGAACAACAACGTAATTAACGTATGAATTAACATATGTAATATTAGAATCGGTATTAATGCGGCTCCACCCCATACTTTATATTCCCCAGAAAAGCTCATTAATCGATAATAATCATCTATCATCATCATCATTTGGAGTGGTCGTGCACAATCATTTATTGCGTTAATAATAATTCCTTGCTTTTACATGTAATCAGTCATTTGTTTTTATTTCAACTCATCTTCTATTTATTTACATACCTGATGTGAGGGGCACAGGGGCAGATATGCATTTACACGCCTAGTTCCAGTAGTCTCCAGAGGTCTAGTTTACAAATTTTTCTCTAACTTACGCTCATAATCACTCATGGTTTGGAGAAGAGGGTGCCGGTTTCCGGTATCTATTTTGACAACACACAAATAGATTTAATTAAAGTATGTAAGGTACATACATATGACATGTTCATGGTCATGGTCATGACATAAATGACAAGTGTCTGGTGACCCCGATTAACTTAACCGAATTGTGAAGTTGTAAAATCAATCAACAAGTTCAAATGTCCAGCTAGAACTACATTTACCAATTCAAATTCATTAGAAGAGTTGCCCAAAATAGCTTCTGGCTTCTCTTGCATTGCAGAGGAATAGGGAATTAGGGAATTGATAAGACGGGGACGCGAAGAAGAAGAGGGGATAAAAGAATGAAGTGAAGGGTAGTTTAGTAAGTAGTACATATACGTATACCTTTAATAGAATAGCAAAAAAGTGTTTCCTACTCACTCACACGAGACTCATCAATTCTCAGCTCAGGGAAGAAGGCAGACAGCTCTGTTTAAGTAATTGAATTCAATTGCAAAATCAGAGGTGGTAGTACTACGAACGAAGGTAAGGAGTCGGGTCGGGAAGGAGTAGAGTGGAGTCCACCTTATGTGCCATGTGCTATTGCTATTTATTACTCCATTCATATTCGCTTCTCATTTCTTTTCTTCGTAAAGGAAGAAGGTCGTAGTGTGCCCTGTGTTTGAGTAGAGTGGAGTCAACCTTATGTGCCATGTGCTATTGCTATTTATTACTCCATTCATATTCGCTTCTCATTTCTTTTCTTCGTAAAGGAAGAAGGTCGTAGTGTGCCCTGTGTTCACTTTTCACTCTCACTCACTCACGTTGCGTTGTTCACTTCACTCACGGGATTGCCAGCAGAGAAGAGCAAACACGTCAAAAGGCAATTTAGCCATGTGCAAAGTAACATATATATTATATGAGGTTGAGTTGCTCATTCCACCTGGCGAAACAATATTTGTGGCGGCATACGAGGGATGCACATAGTACAGTGTACACATATTTTGTTCACAATTTTTTTACACATCTCATCATCACAAACAAATCACAACAAACAAAACTGTGCTGTGCTGTGCAGTGCCGTGCAAAACTGTGTGTTTTGTGTTAGTTAAGCATGTTGTGACTTTTTGTGACACACTGGAGAAATAACAACATTTTGATGAGTGTAATAAGGAGATGTCTGCTCATAACCATGAAGCACCAGTAGTGTGATATTTAAAGCACATTTGTGAGTTTATGTTGATTGTAAATGAATTGAACATTGAACACGCTAAATAACGAACTTGCTCATATTATCCCAAGCGTGATTACTGTGATTACGTGAAAGCTGCAGGTTAGGTGATATGAATGTATTTACATATATCTCTGTATCTTCTCTTCTCATATGTAATGGCAATTTTGAATTTAATAAATGTTTCTTTTCAGCTTTTGGAATAATTTGGAATAACAGGAAGCCACCGGGTTGACCCTCTCGTGTGTTGTTAAAACTTTTTCCAAGATTGATTACAACATGATTACAAGAACAGCACTTAAACTCGTGCGAAAAGGAGGAGGAGGTGGTGGATTACATGGACGAGAAATTCAGAGTGCCACCTTGAATCGTCATTTTCCTGTGGTTGCTTTTGGAAGTAATGTGGCAGGACTGGCAGGAGTACCACTGGTTCGTAGAGACTGTCTCCGATACTATAATGTAAATCAGCCACCTACGGAAACTAGCTCCAGTTCGTATGGGTCACCCAAGACGGGACTGCATGAAGCCCCGGTGTTGACAGAAGCTGAAGAGGAATTTGATATCAAGATGAAGATTTTGAGGGCGTCTTTGAATCATGTACCAGTGCGAGGGTGGAGTTTGGAATCTTTGAAATCGGGTGAGCTAGAAATATGACTTGCCACTGTTGAGCTACTTGGTGCATGAGTGCAGGAAGAATTATTTATTTATTTATTTATTATTAATTCATAATGTTTTTTTTCGCATTTTAGGGGCAGTTGACTTAGGTTTATCTGAATCCGTTTCATCCTTGTGTACTCCATTTGATTTAGTGGAATATTTTCAACGTTCGTCTAATCGTGAATTGGAGAAACACTTGAAGGGGATTGACAAGAGGGACAAAAGTTTGTATTCATCCATGGAGTATCGATTGAAATTGGTTGTGCCATATATTTCTCGATATCATGAGGCAATGGCTTACTCGTTGGAACCGATGAATGTTCCAACAAGTATGAACGTTTTAAGGGAACTTGCCGACATTATATGCATACATGGCCTTGGGGATACATCAACTGATGTAATTAAAAACAATGAATCAATGAATTTTATTTTATATACTAATATACTATCTTGTAAATAATTAGTTTTTTGTTCTTGGTGATAACGGGAAAATGCTCTGAAAATTTTCAGCTCCGATGGTATGCAAAACGAAGCGGAGTGATATCCCTATATATAGCAACTGAATGTTGCATGGTTCAAGACAAGTCTGAGGGCTTCCAGGAAACTTGGGATTTTCTTCAGAGAAGAGTAAAGGATTATCAGTTCTTCGAAAACGCAGGCGTATCAGCTCGACCGTTTGTAGAAGCAGGTGTAACAAGTATTATGAATGTACTTGGAATGAATAGAAAACGGTAATGATGTGATGATACACGTTAATGTCATGTGACATACTTATTAGCAATTATAGACTTTACTATAAAGTATTTCTGTACTGATTTGATTCTCAACAAAGGTCATAGATATTTAACACTAGTCTATCATTCGTATTTGTACTTGAACCATGAACCGTTTAGAAGTGTGACAACAAGTGCTAAACTAAATTATTTTTTATCTCCAACTCGGGTACAGGTACTGTACTCATTGATATCACATTAAATAGATTTTGAACGAATCAGCTTGATTGGTTTTTGAGCTTTGTGTTCATTCTTCCTATATTTTAAATCACTGATAGTGTAAGGTACGACTTTCCCATTTCCTTGAGGTGCATCAACACTGTCTTCTAGCGGTTTTCCTCCCGTCTCTTGTAACAACAAAGATATTAGTGACCCCATTAGCCCAAGTATAGCAAATGTAAATAGTGGAATGACTGGCCATACTTTAAAAAAATAACATGAAATCTTTAATATAGATTAATGCTATAATATGGAATGCGAATACGTCCAACATTTTAACCAATGCCTTACTCGTTCCGATGTATGCTAATTGTGGAGCAGCGACTCCACCTATTGCTGCAGATATTCTGGCCATCCCAAATCCCATTGTTCTTATTGAAACGGGATATGACTCTACAGTTAGGCAGCGTATAGATGACCGTGCTCCAGCTACCCCGAGTTTCCCCAATAGCACGAACACTATGAAGAGAATCGGAAAATTTGCTTGGCCGAGAAACAACTGGATGAAAGCCAACGTTATAAAAAATATGGCTGAAACGCTAGAAAATAGGATCAGTGCAGTTCGTCGTCCGAGCCTAAATGTTTAAACCAAATTGCTTAGTAAATGTAGGAATATAGTAACAGTTTATGGTTTAAACATACCAATCATATAATACCTATTATTAACTAGTAAAGCTGCTCGAAACCCAATGCAGTCTGCCCCACCCAGTAACATCAGCATTAAGTAAGGGTTCACGCCAAAATTTCGTACATTGAAACTTATACCGAAATATTGCAGTGCCCAACAAAACCAAATCCCAATAAAAACGATAGTTTTTTTCTTAAATTGTTTTTTCCTAAATAGATCAAGATATGAAAATCGAACTTCTGTTGGGGCTCCTTCTTGGGCAGCAATTTTTTGTAATATATCCAGATTGTGTACCTCCCTTTTATTGATTCCAGCTATATACCGAATAACGCCTTCCGCTTCGTCTATTCGTTTTTGATTTAAAAGCCATCTAGGACTCTCTGGAAGAAATCTGTTTAAAACAACCATATATTCTCAACAATCCGTCGGTTTAGCTGGAGTACTGTCTGTTTTATACTTACGGGATAATGAAAATAATGGTTATGAATGGAAAAGCGGTTGTCCATACAAGCAGACGCCAAGGTTGTACTAGGTAGGCCAAAATACTCAGAAGAATTACTCCTTCGCCCAAAGGTCCTAAGCACCCAGCTAATTGTCTCCATTGCGGGGTTAAAAACTCCATGCAGTATAATCCTGGTATTGTCATTTAAAGATTCATACTTGGAAAACGGCAATATTTACACATGATATAATGCTCATTCTAGTAAAAACCATATTTTACCGTTGATTGTCATGTATCCTTAAAAAATTCAAAAACAACTCATTTCTCAAATTCACAATTACGTTTATCCAATGATTTGGCTGGACAATATTAAAAAAGAATTAAGACTGAATTTACCTGCTAGACCTATTCCACATATAAATCGAGACAATGCAAAGAAATATGGATTGATCGCAAGCGCAGTACCTATCTGTCCCAATCCCATTGTGAAAATAAGACCAATGAAAGTTGGTTTTCTTCCATACCTACAATGTTATGCGCACAAATGTGAATTTTACAATTTGTTGTCCAATTTTACATTAGTTAAAGAAATTGAAATCAGGTTTAATAATTTTGTACGTATGCGTATATGTAGGTGTAGGTTTTTTACCAGTCTGAAATTTGAGGAGGAATTGTGTTTCCGAAGAACATTCCAAACATTTGAAAAGTCGTTGTTGAATCAACAACCCATGATGACTCGCAAATTAAATCCCACTGGGATTAATAAAGAAAGAAACGAGAATCATTTCATGCACTCTGATTTTACGTATGAACACTGAACAATTACCTCTGACACAATCGTCATTTGAAGTGTAGACCGCGTACCATTGCACCTGCAAATCTCCACCGAATTCATAATTACTGTATCATCTTCTGATATACACTTCCACGTTTTCGGAGTACTCCCTGCAATTCAAGAAAAATGGTTACATGGAAAGACATATTTGACAAACTTGCTGTGTATATCACTTACCTACAAATACAGGTAAAAATGCAAGCATTCCTGCAGGAATTTCGAAGAATAGAATGAACAGTAGAATGAGGATTTGGAAACGGCCAAACCCACCTACATAAGATTCCATATTTACACTTTAAAATATCGTACTGGACTTTGGATTTTTTCAAGCTTTTATTAGTAAATCTTCCTACTACTTACTTCGTTGCACTATGTGTTCTACTAACTATGCTTACCGACTGACTCCAACACGTCTTCCAATGTCTTTGGCTTGCCAGTTTCTGCATCCTCATTTTTCACGTGGTACTGAATATGCTTTGCCATTATGCAGATTATATGCTTTCTTATTTATGAAAGATGCAAATGTATAGTAGTAGCCCCTTTAACTGTTTATCTACGAATTTCTGTGATCCCACGGAGGGATCGGAATGTAGGAACTACTTTCACATGAGACAAAGTCTCAGTAAGTAAAGGTTCTAAGCCTAAAATAAACCTTATGATATCGCTTTCTTTCTTAATAATGCCATGTCTGGTCTGACTTCGTTTCTTTCTGTTTCTTACCATGAAAAAGTGTTATTGATGAATGATGTGCCGTGCTCATCATCAGTTAAACAAACATTAAAATTCCGTCAGGAGAGGAAATGAACTACAGCATAGCATTGGGCGAAACAAGTACAGAATACTAACCTAGAAAGAGAAAATTGGCGATGACATTGGAAGTAAAATGGCATGCATGTGAAAAAAATTATAGGACTTACACAGTAAACGGTGACGACTGGCACACATACAGTATTAATCGAGTAAATGAGTGAAGGGCATATCACCCATATAAAAATGCGGTACTTTGCAGAAAAAACAGAAACAAAAGTTTAGCCGTTTGCTATTTAGACACATCGGACATCATCCAGGCATTTGATATAAATGCACAGAAAAAGTCAATAGAATTCGTAAGTATCATGGAGTTGCTTTACTGCAGTTATCCCCTACTTCACTATTCTCTTGTCTGCATCGTTATAGAGCTAAAGCGTGTACCCCGTTCAAACTATGCAACCATTTTCACACGATAACACAATTTCTTAGCATTTTTCGGAGTAAAAAGTGTTGCGTGCGTGTGAGACGATGACAGCAGTTATGATTATGTAATGTCAGTTTATATCATTTATGTATTTATTGGTTAAGGCCATGTACAGTAGACAGTAAGCAATTAAGGTACATCACGAACTTTTAAGGAATACTTAATGTTAACTAGTGTTACTCTCCTTGTCATAAGTAGCAAGAAATATTTTTTCCAGAGGCGCCGGATTAGGATACGTTTTCATTTAACAAAATTTTCATGTCTGCATTATACATATTGACAAAGAAAACAGCACACCATAGTAAAGCAATTATCCATCGATGAAATGAAATCTGCTGACTACTATTATTAACAATACTATCCAGAACATAGTTGTGGTGGTTTGACTTTTCTCTGTTGTTTAGCTTTCACCAAAGTTTACTTCTTTCGACTTACTGGTTAGTGTTTGCAAAATGGCGACATAACCTAACCTTTTTAAATATTTAGGTGATTTTTTGGTCCGGCAGATTATAGGAGCTAATATAACTGTCCGAAATGGGAAACAATTTAAATGAACAATTGCTGTGGTCAACCGACTGACACGAAAAAGACTTGCACAACCATTACTAATAGTAATAGCAAGTACAAGTACAAGTTAGTCCGGTCCGGGAATGTCACACTCTCTTCATGACATAGACATGGCCTTTTACCTTTTAATATCAACAGATAGACAAATATGGAATATTACAAATATATTATTTATTCACATGTATTCATTAATTAAGTTCAGTAAAAGAGCAAAATAACTAAGCGCGGCTACCGGATCGCCACTCATGTTGTGGGCCGCTAATATGATTACAAGGTACATATTAAACACGGTTTCAGCTTACAATTAGAATTAGTGCTTACTATTAGATAGTGGAATAGAAACATGAAATATGAGGGTAGCACAGTAAATATCTCGAACAGTGCGATTAACAAAAGCAAATACTTTTTGCTTGGATATTGAGAAACAAGTACATCCACCGGAAACGCCACGCCACCATAACGTCACGCGTATATGATAAGCCGTTTATTCTCTTTCTCTACGCATACCTTATTATTTCGCCAGTTCGCCACCCTCCCATGCATTGATATTTCGTAATTTTTTCAACTACTCTAGCCAGCCACCCACAATAATTTGTAAGGAGCAAAATACCTACTACCTACTAATGCAATCCATATAGGATATAAGGTCATACCATGTTGCTTTTAACATTTGACAAGACAAGGGAAATGGCAGAGCGAGAAGTACGTATTGTTGAGCTGGAACTTGGAACTGTTGAACAAAATTCCGAAAGTTGAAGTGGAATATTAAGCACGCTTTGGCTTTACAGTTTGCGATATGGCTATACTGAAATGGGCATTATATTACCGAATATTCGCCGAAACAAATACCATTATGTGTACTTAAACCCCATTTATATAGTGGCTGTAAGAGATAGCGATTGAAAATATTGATTTTTAGGGGGAATGGTAGACACTTACTCCACCTCATGTTTTTTGGCCGTTCCTCCTTTGGCGAGCGTCCGTCTCCGTTTCGGCTTGTACTGTTGTCTTGTTGAGTGTCGCAGGGAGGGTACGAAACGAAAGCATTTTCCATGATATGACACAGCGATCATCCACAGTTTAGCTTCACGCTCTTTCTGTATCTACGCTCTACTCGTTTATGCTTGAATTAAGCTAGTAAGCAACAACAAAAAAACGCACAAGTAGATTGTTACATATAAGATTATTTGCATCCAAAGACAGGTACTCCAGACCTATCTAACAAAACTATAATTTACGTTTAGCCTTCGTTGTATCTTTCTTAAAATGAATATAGTGTTAAAGGCTAAATAAATGCCGAATTAAGCGATTTTAACAGTTTTCTCTTCGTATTTCAGATTCTTTACAGACTATGGGTGTGGAATGTGGATTCGTATAAAATTTACTTACCTCAAATCGACGCAGTTTTGACGTTTTGCGAGAAGCATCCATTTCGTACCCAACAGGTTAACTTGAGTATATCTTCGGCATTGCTGCTTTCACTTCGCTGCAAATAAGAAACTCCGTAAGGAAAGTCTAGTGACTTGCTGTTAGTAGGGAACAACAACTAAATCACTAGTCTTCCAGACAGGGAATCTTTTGTTAGAAGACGCATATCGTGTCTGCAATGACAGATTTTTGATGTTGTTACTTGAATGTTACTCCATTTCTGTTCAGTCAGGCGCAGCACACCACGTTGACGTCTGCGGATGACACCGTATTTGGGTTGAATACTGCACAACACTTTGCTTTCCTCCTAGCTAGCACAGCATTAACTAAATTGTATTTAGTATTGATTTTTAATTTACATGTGACCCTGACTGATGTGATTTTTAAGTTGAAGGGTTCTTTCCTTAAGCTGGATATTAATGTGCCTTATCTTTGAACCGGTTTTGGCCAACTCGTACTTATACTAACAATAAATGTAAGTATTTACCAGAATATGCTAAACTAAGTATTTAAATTTTAATACACCCTTTAACATTTTTCATTAAAGCATGAGCCTCGTGTAACCTACGAATATCTTACCCCAAGAAATGTCTACACTTTTCAACCAGTCTCATATCATAGGCTATTTTATCTCGGAACCTCACAGTTTGTGCATTTACCACATGATAAAATCCGTAATCAGAAATCTGAAAAAATCAGTTCCTTCCCTCTGATAGCATAACTTTATTTTATTGTTCTTCACTAGGAAGAAAAGGCAGGTGGACTAAAAAGAGACACGAATATATGCTAAGGAGATATGAGATGCTTACATTTCCACTTTGTAGAATGATAAAGAGAAGCCCTCTGAGAGAAATTCGTCCGAAAAAAATCCTTGCTTTTACGTATAAAGTAAATAGCAAGATGAAAGATTAGAGATGCGTTTTATGTTGTACATACATGCCATGTTTTATGCTGTAGCATCTTTGTACCTTATAACAAATGCCGACCTATCAAGAGTGGCCATACTTGTAGTATGTAATGAGGGAAAAAGGGATATAGTCAATTGACGGTTGGATCAAGTATTTCTTTTCCCCTTTAAGCCCTTTCTCAGTCTCATGATTTTGCGAGTAGTACTTGTACGGAGAGCCAACACAACGAAGAACGCAACAAAGAGACAAGCGTCATAAAAGAATTTAAGTATCAAGCAGCCTAAAAGAGTCATGTGAAATGTACTATGTAAAAACGGTATGTATAAAAACCCTTAAGAAGAACAAGGTATAATACTTACTTTCTCGCTCTGTCCAAAGCACAATTGCCTTTACTAGTTTAGCCAACAACTAGAACGGCCAACGTCTTATAAAGGAACGGTTGCAGTGTTACTGTTGTCAGGCTGAAGTCTCTGAATGACGACAAAAACGTAAGCAAGAAAAACGGAAGCGAAAGAAAAGATGAAACGGAAAAGCTGTTATTCGATGGAGAGGATGTTACTTATTACCAGTGACGGCAGCCCTTTCCCCCATCTTAAACGCCGCTCCTATACAACTACCCATTAAAAAACTTTAATTCCTTGATTCGCCAGGGACTGTTAATACTTACATTACAGATCTGTTAACCTTTTCCTTTGGTTCTGGCTCTATCACTGACGGTTTGGTATCTTCAGCCACACAGAACATAGTTCTTTAGACACACAAGCACGCAACAGCGTCTTCGCCTATTTTTGCTTCAATACGACAACAGTGATGCCTGAAGAATAAGCCGGGCATGTGGGCCTAAGTAATCTTTTCTCGCTTCGTGAAATCTAAACTACCTACGTCTGTAGCTATAGGTAGAAAAGCTTCTTTTCTAAACTTGTGTAAGATTCACTTGAACTGAGGAAAGTTATAATCTACGTCAAATATTCCTACTTAAATCACAAGTAAAAGTTTGAAGACCACACAACTCGTCAGTGAACTATGTCGAACTGATCAAGGCAGTATTCAAATACTATCTATTTATAGGGGAATATTTTCTTTTTGTGTGGATAACGCAACTACTGTGTTTTCTCACCCAGATTACTATGTGCATATGGATGTGGAGAAAGCAAGTGAAATGTCTTTTCACAACAGGAAATATAATGTCTCAGGTATACTCGAGCAAAAGAGAAACTGTTGCGTTACCTCTTGTTTTATCTTCAAGCTATAGTGTTTGGTAATATATACATGTAAATATATTATTGCCTGCCTGTTCACTTCTTGAATGTAATGTATCGGTTATTATGTATATACGACCTGTAGCATCAACTAATTCTAGCCTAAATGAAACTAGACGTTGTAAAATATATGAATACATGTGCATGCTCACTGAAAAAATACATATGCATGCATACAACCAGAGAAAAATGCTTGCATGGAGAAATCCTTTTTTATAATAATACAATCTGATCGTTTCAGTCAATTTTCGTTATGGTATGGTACAATCATTGGTACCCTATATAATACGTGTTCATGGTTTTACAACATTGTTTGACACAATTGAGCAAAGGCTAATATATTATACCTACTATTGTACCTATGCACATATTTTCTAAGTAAAAGGTTTGCCTCAGCTAGCTGTTGGCTACTTTATATTAAAAGGAGTATGAATATATTTATGAATACCGAAGGCAGGGCACAGTTTAAGGATTTTCCCTACTCACTCACTTTCTAAATGCTATTACAAACTCACTGGTTTTCGTGCAATAGCTCAACAAAAAACAGCTACGGAGAGACGAAACACTATATGGTCCCCTTATCTTCTAAATGATTACTATTTCATTCCTGAGACACTTCCTTTTCAAATAAGTTACTCGTGTCCAGTTCGGATTTGTTATTCAGTATTGTAGCAGACAAATGCGAAACTCTTGTCGAAACTTTTGGGATGGCTACTTGAAGTAGGGAGGTAGACGAAAGAGAGAGATACGACCTAAATACATCCTACCTTCCCGTAAAAATAAAGCAACCTGGCCCGGTTGGAATAACCAATAGCCATATCATATGCAAGTAATGTAGGTAGGTTTTCAATCGAACAACAAAAAAATCATTTTTTGTCCTTTGTATATTGTGTGAAACATACTTTAAACCCATTTCACTTTCTCCGCCTCACCGGCATACACTTTTCTACCTTTTGCGGTGTTGACATGAAACAATGTAGAAAGGTTCGGTTGTTGGATGGAGTGAAGAAGAACTTAGCGAGGCAGAAATTATACTGTGTGTATATAATCCACAATGTAAAACGTATAGAAGCGCAAAATTAAAACGAGGAGCCAGGAAGGAGAGATAAAACACTTTTCCAATTTCAAGTATCACGTCCACTTTAAATGTTATATACTACATACATAATGCAGTACGACACAAAAAACATTTTGTGTTGTTGTATATGTAACAAAGATTAGAGAAGTAGAGAAGGGGAAAAGGGCGATGAAAAAATATAGTAATAGTTTTTCCTCTTCTTTCAACTTTCAGCTCACTTCACCGTCATCACCGTCATTTTCATGATGATGAGAGGTGAACATCAAATATAATGATATTCTTCCCATTATTAGAACGAGTATGTGCGTGCACGCTAGACCCGGATGGAAAAGTGGACAAACAAAAATGCGAGTAGGGCACATCAAGATAATACTATATGATGTGTCTAAGCACAATACTTTAAAACAACGTAGGGATGTTCTTATAGATTTTTATATAACCAGCCAGCTACCTTTGATCGTCCAGGTCCCAGAAGGAAAAGTAAAATAAGACCAGCCAATATGACAGTCTACCACATAACATATTCACACTCTCACTCAAGACCACTTTTAAGGCACAATATTATCCTCGTGAAAGTGTTGGGTGATTGGGTGCTCACTATTGATGTTGCTACTTACTGATGATGCTATTCCGTTGTCTGCTTGATGTCTACTTGTCACCTATCGACCAACAAAGATGTTCCCACTGTTAATATATCTCATAGAATAATAGAATATTTCCTTTAAAATGTTTCTGTATATGTGTGCATGTTATAGCGGGACAAAATAGCGGGTTGGATTATGCTTTCACGCAGGAAAAACTAAATGAACCACGTCATGGGGAAAACTCATGCACGAGACCTGCTTTATTGTGCTTCCCTGTATGAGATGGTAAGTGCAACTTCTATAGTGAGTGAGTAAAACCCAAGTTTTTAGTGGATTTTTACAGTCGGGGTTTGCTCCCTCGCGATAAAGCTATTATGCCTATATAAGCATAATATGTATCTATCTATCTATACAATATACAGGTTGTAATACAGAGACCAAGCTAGCAAAGAACAGTCGAGTCATGTAATCATGTAGTGAAGGTATAGCGTGTGGGTTTAATGCATGGCATGACATGGTCCACATGCTTGCGCCCCGGCTTTTCGATCATTATACGCTAAAATTAAATACGTAAGGACATATGGACTGTTGACGTATTACACAAACGGAGCATATAAATGATATTGTGAAGCAGCCTGCTACTTTCCATTTATCTGCAGAAATGTGAATTTTCAGTAAGATTATAGAAAAAATCTACAGACGTATGCAGAAGCAAGGGACGGGTTTTGAAAACCACAACCCAGACAACTTTAGCATTACAACATTCCATAATATACTGTACGACTACGTACAGAAAGCAGTGAAAGGACCGGAAACATGTATTAACGCGGGGACAGACGGTTAAGTAATAAGTAGTGCTTCAATCATGTTTCGTATAACAGCCATTTTTGATGCAATGATTAAATACGGTGCAAATGAAGACGTGTATTGAGGCACAAAAAATTCTTGATATTGTTTGGACAATTCTGTGCATTCCTTTTTAATGGCTGGCATTACAATTGCAAAATGTGCAAGAGAAAGATTAAGACTTATTAGTATACTGCGACTGTCTTTTCTGGTCGAGTTCAACAAACACCAACAGCATAGAGAAGAAAACGGTTTGAGTAACTATGTAATAAGAACTTTCCTGGTCGGTCCCGGCATGTGATAATTTACTCCAAATTGGAACTGCATTCATGAGAGTTTTCGCTGTCATCTGGGAGCAAAACGTGAGTATGCACCCACTCTCTGGAAATACCCAACCTGTTCACATCACATGTCCATCTGCCTACACATCACATACCTTGCTGGCGCTGAGTTTTTCGGGTTTAATAAAAAACTTACAGTTGTTACACTAGTTTATTATTACGAATGAATTTAGCTCAACTGATAAAAGTTGAAATATTTTCTCAATCGTACATTACATTTACCAACTGTGGCTGTACTTTTCTTTTCCACTATAGTTTGTCTCTGCTAGGCTAGCCGTATGTCCCCAAATTCGGGGTACATTTGCACGTTCTATTCTCCCTAGCATACAATCGGATTTTGTAAAAAATTTACTCGTCCGGAATGAATAAAAGTAAAGGGAACTCCACTCATCGGCCTATTCCTTGTCCTCATATCATGGCGATGTAGTTTCCCAGAAAATGGTTAGAAATAATTCATATAGGGTTGGACGGTTGCTAGAGAGTATCGATGCAAACATTCCCATTTTGCGTGCGGCCAAAAAATGGAAAAAAAGACTTGCATGTACAATTATAAGCAGGACATTGGACGGCAAACAGTCCTTTCTTCCTCGTCAGCATAACTTACCCTCCTGTCTAATATGCTACCGCACGGTTTAATACTTATAAAGCATATAAAAATATACGTACACAAGTCTGCATAGGTATACCATTTCGTGTATTAAAAAGCCTGCTACGGATATTACAAATGTACATTATTCAGTAACTTTAATAATATTGCAAACACAGAATGTCTAGCATCCGATAGTACCCGTGTACACGCCACACCATCCACATTTTTATAAACTCTTAAACCACACACTTGTTAGTCATCTTCAAAACTACCATATTTTTTAGAAGAGATACTTACCAAGATAAACAGTATAATAGCCCATCAAATGTATTAAATTTCTCATTACAATTTACATAATGTACAGCATGGAAACCCGACT